>CAUYUJ010007827.1:37500-44174 GCA_963575745.1 Prorocentrum cordatum
GGCTTGCCCAGCGACCGCCTCAGGCAGCGCCGACGGGCGCGCGCGCCGCCTCCTGGACCACGCAGGCGGCGATGGACCGGCGGAGAGTGCCGAAAGTCCCCTGTCGCCCAGGGCCCTCCGGCACTTGCTGCGCGAGCCACTGCCGCGTGGACTCGCCCACGGCTCCCGAGACTTCGAAGCCGAGGGGCTGGAAACCAGCGACTCCGTTGAATTTGCGGCGCTTGGCCCGTTCGGCCAGTCTGGCAGCGGCGCCTTGGGCGCGGGCGCCTCTGGCCTGCAGGCTCTGCTGCGAGGCGGGATGCACGATCGCTAGGTCAAGATAAGCCCACTGGCCGTCACTGTCTGTGCACCTGAGGTCCTCGCGGAGACCCAGATTGCCCAGCCTGGTTTGTGGGCGAATCCACGGTTCGACTGCGATGCCGCAAATGCCGGAATCACGTAGGGCTCGCGCGATGGCATCGCGCAGGTTGTCGCGCCTCTTAACCACGAAGCCGCCATAGGAGCGGCAGAGCGCGCGGCGCCCGCAAGTGTCGACGGCGCCGGCGCAGTGGGTTCCGTCCTACCTTTTGAGAGGACGGGGGCCGTCAGCTGCGCGTACAAGACCTCCGAGCATGTGTGTCAAGGCCATTCTGAAGTGGGCGTCAGCGAGATGGTGGTCGGGCCGCGTGGGCGGCCCGAGCCGCGCGCCTGCTCCCTTGCCCGTCGCGCTAAGAGCCCAGGCCCGTTGGCGCGGTTCCGTCTGGGTGCGTCGTAGCCACTGCGTCCACACTGCGCGCCGCCTGTGCCTGGTAAAGCGCCGCTGGGTGGTGTCGGGCGGCTCCGCGTCGGGCGCCTGCTGCGCTGCCTCTTCCTGCGTCAGCCCGTTGACAGTGCTCTGGAGGTAGTGGGGCGCTGGTCTCAAGCCCGGGCAATAATGGAGAAGGTCATCTCTGTCGCGGAGGCCCAGTCGCTGGAGAACTGGCTTCTCGCAGAGTGCCCACGAGGCCGCCTGAGCGCCCAGCCGCGCTGCGCCCACACTCTGGAACCCCAAGCCGCCCAAAGCGACAGGGTGACAGCATTTCTCTTTCTGCTCCGCTGTGAGGTCGTGCGTTTGCACTAGATCCCCCAGTGCGCCGAGTTGGTCGGCGTCGAGCTGGGTCGCCGTTTGGGCGGGAACCCCGGTGGCACGCATGTGCCACGTCATGTATCCTGCAGTGGGGGTCCGTAGTAGTACCAAAGACGTCTGGACGTCTAGGCCGGCTTTGCGATGGCCCATGAGTCTGGCCATGGCATTCGTCCTCTTGGTTCGTTGGTTTTATAGTCGCGGCGAGGCGGGTGAGCGCAGGCTGCCCTCCTCGGCGCGCTGGTCGGCGGTTACAGGCGTCGGTGACAGACTGGAGTAGTCGTCGGCGCGTTGTCGTGAGATCGTAGGCTGCCCTGCTCGCGGCACGGTTAGGCCTGCTGGCATCGCGGCAGGATTCCCCGCCCACACCTCGCACTTGTCGACGCGTGTCTGGAGGCCGGCTTGGCGCAGTGCGTTGGTGTAGACTGCGCATATGGTGGGTGCGTCTTCAGGCTTCGCAAGGATGGCGAGGTCGTCGACGTAACCGAAAAGCTCGCGCTGCACACCTGCTGCGTCGAGTTGGTGTTTGGCCCTCTCGAGGGCTCGGTCCAGTCCGAGGCAGACGAGCGCGGTGGCCATGCCGCACCCGTGGAAGATATCCGTCGCTCGGTTCCAGATGCGTCTTCTGCCCCCGGCGTCGCGGTAGACTACCTGCCCAGCGCCCGGTCGGAAGCCTCTTGCCCGTCGGCGGAGCTTTGGGCTGCGAGCATCGATACCTTCGTTAATGTGCACCCTGCCCAGCTTCTGAAGGGCGCCTGCAGCGCCCAGAGAGAAGAGAGAGCACAGCGTAGCCCAGAAGGACGCGGAGGGCAGTGGACACGCGCTCGTGGACCAGTTCCGCCCCAGCCGCGCGCTTGCACCCGAACTGCTTGCCGCGGAGCCCCTCGGCTACCTCGTCCGCCACCATTTTGTTAACCGCCTTGGGCGCGAGACAGCAAAGCGAGCTGGCGAGGTTAATGGGGCGGATTCGGGTGGGGCTCTTGGCAAGCAGGAGGAAGCGGGCGGCCGTCGCCAGTTCCTCAACTTCCTGCGGGAGGGTGCCGCGGGCTAGTGCTGCGGCCACTGTGGTCAGGGCACACAGAGCGGACAGGTCAGTTTGGACGAGATGCAGGTGCTCGCACCGCCACCCGTCGGGCCCAGCTGCGCTTCGTTTTGGTGCGGCCCGCAAGGCTTTGGCGAAGTGTAGCTCGAAGTGCTGCTGCTCGTCATCCTGTTCGTAGTAGGCGGCGAGTGGCTGTGGCTGATCATGTAGGAAGAGCTGCGGTGCGGCTTGAAGGGTCAACTCGTCCCCGGCAATTTCGAATGCTTCGCGGAAAACTCTCGTAGTTTTGCCCACGGCGCCTGCCTCCACAAGTTTGCGTGCCGTCATAATGTCGTGCTCTGCGGTAGTCTTCCGCCTGGCGCGCAAAGGGGGTGAGGCGCAGTCTAGGACGGCGCCCCAAAGCCGCGTTTCGCGGTGCTCCCTGATCTCCAAGGCCCAGCGGAACAGCGTAGTGGTGAGCTGGGCGTTGCCTCTCTTGCCGCCTCGGAAGTTGGCGTGCCCGAGCAGCAGCTTAGGGAGCATGAACCAACACTTGGCCGCCTTGGTGATGGACTCCAGGGTGCCGCGTTGGATCTCGCGGGCGAAGGCCTTCGTGTGTTCCGTTATGATGGCGCCCACCACCCCGCGAGCGCGCGGCGGTATGTGGCGGCCGTGGGCACTGATTTTTGGACCATTCCTGGCGTGATGGTGTCCGCCCATTCGGCGTTGTTGTCGCTGCTGGCGTGCCTGGCCGTGTCGAGTTGGAGTTGCGCGTCGGCTGGCGCAGGCGGCGCCGGCGCGGTGACGACGGCAGCCGATTTGTTTTCAACTTCTCTTTTGAATACAAAAGGTAGGTCGTCGGTCAGTTCCAGGGCAGCATTGCTGGTCTGGGCGCAGACAAGAGCGCGCTCCAAACAGGCGACGGGGCTCTGCGGCGCAATGCTGGTGCGACAGCGGATCACCTGCAGCGGCATAATGGAAGTACACATCGCGCACGTAGCTGCTCTGCCCGTGTGGCGCACCACGTCGCGGCGTCCTCTCGTGGCCGTCGCCGCGACCGTTGCCCGGCAGTGTCGTCTGGTAGGGCGCCAGGCCCGGCGGCAGCTGCAGTGCCAGAGCGGGAGACTTCGCCAGTTCGTTGCGCCCGATTCCGCCCGTGTCTTGCCTCGAGGGGCCCGGCGTCGGCTGGCGCATTCGTGTCCATATCGTCCGCTGTGGCGGCCGCGGCCGCGCCAGGGCCTGCCCCGGGGTACCCCAGCGTGCAGTCGAAGCCCAGCTCGCTCCACGTCGCGGCCATTGCGGCTGGCACCATCCCGTAGGCTTGGTTCGTCCTTGCCAGTGTTTCGAGCTGCGCCCAGCCGTGGTGACAAGGAGCCCGAGGCGTCGGGGCACTCATTGTCGCCGTGGCCAGCGTCATCGTGTAGCTGGCGGTACCGGCAGCGGCTCCCGTAAACGCAGCGGCCAGCAGGCAACTAGCGAGCAGGACGATCGCGAGAGCGTACTTCTTGCCAGCCTTCTGCACGAGTCCGCACGCCTTGGAGGACCTGGCCAGGAGGCGCCGCCCGACCGTCAGTGCGGCAAGCAGCAGGTCCACAGAGAGACCGGTGAACACCGCGAGAGCGCACGTGAGATGGCCTGCGAGGCACAGCATTGAGGAAAATTGGCAGCTGCCGAGGCGGCTCTGGCTCACACCCTGCACTCCCCCTTTGGCCGGCGGCATTCCAGGCCGAGAGCGCCCAGAACTGCAAGGCCGCTAGCACCTGCGACCGTCCGCGGGCGTGCCAGAAGAGGCGCAACGCCCTCTCGGGGACGGTGCAGCGAGTTACCCTGGTCCCACCAGTGATTGTGCTGCTGAACGTGGCGCTGCTGGTGTCCGTCGTGCTGGTCGATCTGGTGCCGCTAGTTGAAATGGTGCTGTGAAGCATGATGCTGCTGGTATTGGTCGTGCTCGTAATGCTTATCGTCGTGCTGGGCGTAGTGGTGCTGTTGATACCAGTCGCACTCTGAACACTCGCATTGCTGCTCTCACCGCTGCTGCTCGACGACGTGCTGGGCGTAGTCGTGTTGCTGGTACTGGGCTCGCTCGGAACACTCATGGTTATACTTGTACCCGTGCTGCTCGCTGACGTGCGGAGCGTATTGGTGCTAAAGGTGCTGCCGGTACTGGTCGTGTTCGTCACACTCGTGGTTCTGCTCTCCGTCATACCGCTCGCCGCCGTGCTGGGCGTAGTTGTGCTGCTGAAGTCGGTCGTGCTCGTCACACTCGCGGTGCTGCTCTCGGTCGTACTGCTCACCGATGTGATGGGCGTACCCATGCTGCTGGCACCAGTCGTGCTCTTCACACTCGTGGTGCTGCTCTCGGTCGTACTGCTCGCCGACGTGCTGGGCGTAGTGGTGCTGCTGGTATCGGTCGAGCTGGTCATACTCCTGGTCGTGCATCCTCCTCCTCCTCCTCCTCCTCCTCCTCCTCCTCCTCCTCCTCCTCCTCCTCCTCCTCCTCCTCCTCCTCCTCCTCCTCCTCCTCCTCCCTCCTCCTCCACCACTCCTCGCCTCCTCGCCCTCCTGCAGCGATCGGCGGGGCAGCAACGAAGCGAAGCGGGAGCAACCTCCGCGACGAGGATGCTGCGCCCGTCTCTCTGGACCCCTTTCGGGGGCAAGGCCTCTGACCTCGATCCTCATCCTCCTGCTGCTCCTCCTCCTGCTCCTCCTCCTCCTTGTTCTGCTGCTCCTCCTCCTCCTCCTCTCCTCCTCCTCTCCCTCCTCCTCCTCCTCCTCCTGCTCCTCTCTCCTCCCCTCCTCCTCCTCCTCCTCCTTCTCCTGCTTCTTCTTCTCCTCCTCCTCCTCCTCCTCCTCCTCCTCCTCCTCCTCCTCCTCCTCCTCCTCCTCCTCCTCCTCCTCCTCCTCCTCCTCCTCCTCCTCCTCCTCGTACTCCTCCTCCGACGACGACGACAACGACAACGACGACGACAAGAGGCCAATTTTCTTCCAATTCCTGCAAGTGTTCTTGCATGGAGGGTGGAGAAATCTGGAACCCACGCAAGTCGGGAATCACTTGTACGCCGTGTCGGACCAGCGCTGTCGGAGAAGGGGGGGGAACCAAATGCCATCCATGCAAGTCCGCCGACCCCCGCTTGCTCGGAGCGAAAGGGCGCGTGAGATGACTGACTGCCACCCCTCCCCCTTTCCCTCTCCCCTGGAAACTGACATCCCGTTGGAGGGGGGGGTGAGGGGGGAGCCCCAGGTGGGGGTCGTCGTCGTCGTCGTCGTCGTCGTCGTCGTCGTCGTCGTCGTCGTCGTCGTCGTCGTCGTCGTCGTCGTCGTCGTCGTCGTCGTCGTCGTCGTCGTCGTCGTCGTCGTCGTCGTCGTCGTCGTCGTCGTCGTCGTCGTCGTCGTCGTCGTCGTCGTCGTCGTCGTCGTCGTCGTCGTCGTCGTCGTCGTCGTCGTCGTGGTCGTGGTCGTCGAGGTCGTCGTCGTCGTCGTCGTCGTCGTCGTCGTCGTCGTCGTCATCGTCGTCGTCGTCGTCGTCGTCGTCGTCGTCGTCGTCGTCGTCGTCGTCGTTGTTCAGAGTCGGCGGCACCGGCCGCACGGTCTGCCCAATCCCGTCAGAAGGGGGAGCGAGGGGGGGGGGCCCCAGAGGGGGGTGGGGGGGGAGGGTGGACGGGCTTGTCCACGCGCCCCCGGAGGTCTCCAGAGCCTCCAGATCCAGCCCAGCCCCTGCCGCCTCCACGATGCCCAAGATGCTCTCCAACATGGCGCAAGAGGGGCACCAGCACGCCCAGATGGTTTCAAAAGCACTCGAGATGGTCTCAAGACTGCCCAAAACCTCGAAAGAGCGCCCAAGAGGCACCCCAAAAGGGCCTCTAGGAGCAAAAATCTCTGATTTTGCTCACCTGTTTGAATGATTGTCGCGCTCTCGCCTTTTCGGGCGTCTACAGGCCCGGAGACGGCCCAGGAGGCCCCAAGAAGGCCCGCACGACAAAAAAAAACTCGAGAAGCCCCAAGAGGGGCCGAAGACAGGCCCAAGTGGGGGAACCTGCAAGGACCCCGGGAGCCCTCCCCCAGAAGATGTCCCGCAAGACTCCCAACACAACCACAAGAGGCCCCCAAGAAGCCCCTAGAGGGCCCCAAAAGCCTCCGGGAGCTCTGAGAAAGCGCCCAGAGGCCGCCCCCTCGGGCCTCCAAGAGGCTCCGTAGAAGCCCCGCAACAGACACGGAGAAGGAGGAGGACGAATCAGCAACAACTCCACGCAGGCCGCAAGACGCGAGGTCGCGGACGACACACACGAAATCGGAGGCCACACATGTTCTCTGAGGGCAGGCGACATGGCGTAAGCGTCTTGAACGAATTCGCCTGGGTCTGAGGTCGGGAACTCTTGCGTGGCGTGTCGCGGCGGCGGCCCCCGTGACAAGCTGTTCCCTGCGAGCGGATCGCGTGCTGCTACGCTCCGCGGGGCGGGACTGGGAGAAAGGTCGGGACGTGGACACCTGAGGAGAAGGAAGAGGAGGAGGACGAGGAGGAGGAGGAGGAGGAGGAGGAGGAGGAGGAGGAGA
>CAUYUJ010007828.1:0-7500 GCA_963575745.1 Prorocentrum cordatum
ATCAACATCAGCATCACAATCAACATCATCATCTTTGTTACCCGTCTGTTCATCCCTCTCGTCTGTTTTCGTCTCACCACCCCTTTCTCTTTCTCGCCCTCTCCCCTGCCTTGTTTTTCCCTCGTGTGCCTCCTGATGTTCCTCCTCTTCGTCCTCATCCTCATCCTCCTCCTTCTCCTCCTCCTCCCTGCAATGGGGATGATGCTTCTGACATTTGGCTTGCCCCCGAAGGCATGTCAGGCTGGCCGAGGTTTTTTGCCTGCCATCCCTTTGTGCGTGCGTGCCCGCTGTGACGGCAGCTGTGCCAGTGCGCGTTTGCCCACGCCACGTTGGGCGTTATGCTTAGGTCGGGCATGCCCTCCTTCAGGCGGATTTTGGAAGACAGATAAAACAAGCCAACAACTATTCAAACAAGTGTCAAACAGAAAATGGGGAAATCGTCCCCAGACATTGCTCTTTTACTATGCTTGAGAATTCCCCCCTGTAGAGGGACAAGCCCGACTTCATGCCAGTATTAGGTCGGGCATGTCCCCCTACAGGCAGAGGTTGGAGGAACAAACTAACTAACAAATGTCCAAAAGTAATCAAACATAGTGAAGCATGTGTCCCCACATTATTGTTTCAACCATTCTTGCGTAATCCTCCTGTAGATGGACGTGCCCGACTTCATGCCAGTGCGTGGGAAAACCACAAAGGGACCGATACCGCTACTCCCCGGACCTCTCCTGGGGTACGTTCTGTCCAGGATTTCGAGGCCAATCCAGCGGTGGCGACGAGGGCCTCCCAGGAGGCCCCGAAGGGGGGAAAACGAGGCGGAGGCGGAGGAGGAGGAGGAGGAGGAGGAGGGCAAGGGTAGCAGTATTGGGTACCTCTTTCTCTCCTAGGAGTGCGTGCTCGCCCACGCCGCGCTGGGCGCCCTGCTCGAGCCCTGCCTGCAGGGGGCCAGCGGCACTGCCTCCCTGCAGGGCCTGCTCTGCTCCTCCTCCTCGTCCTCATCCACCTGTTCCTCCTCCTCCTCCTCCTCCTCCTCCTCCTCCTCCTTCTCCTTCTGCGCGCTCCTCTCCTGAGGAGACCCGGGTCAGTCGGGTCATCTTGCAGGACCCTGCAGGATCCCGCAGGATCCTGCACCCCAGCCCGGGCCAGCGCGAAGGACCCCCCGCAAGATCCTGCAGGATATCCTGCGCCCACACCCGCGGGCCAACGCGACCCTGGCCCTGCAGGCTCCTGCAAGCTCTGGCGCTCTCTGGCCGACCCCCGCTTGCCTTCCCTACCCCGCCCCGAGGCTCCCGAAGCTCGGCGGGAGCCTTGGGGCCCCGGCCTCTCTGTGGCCGGGCCCGGGGGCCCGGGGGCTCCGTCGGTCGGCGGCGAGCGGGGGGGGGGACACGAGCAGGAGAAGCTCCGGGTCGGACGTGTTCGTCGGTCGATGCGGATGCACTCTCGGAGGCCAATCGCCGATCGATCGGCGATTAGGAAACCACATGCGAACCCTACCCCTACCCCCCACGATTTCTGAGGGGGAGGGTGGGGGTCACATCGTTCGGGAGCTCCCGAGCGGAGTGAACCCCACCCTCCCCCTCAGAAATCGTGAGGGGTAGGGGTCGGGTTCGCATGTGGCCCCCGAGCGATGTATATCGCCGATTCCAAGTCGGTGTTTCCCCGATCGTCGCCCCTCACGGATCGGGCGCGCACCGTCGGACCGAGGTCTACATCGGCGGCGAGCGAGGGTTATGCTGCTCCCATCGCACCTCAGGACCACATCCCAGAAATCAACTTCGAGCACCCAGAAAGTATCGAAGCAGTGTCGAACGAGCATCGTCTCCCAGGGCCCGACGCGTGAAAGCCCTCAAGTTTCGGTACTTCCTCGGTGCTCGAAATTCTTTCTTCTGGTGGTCAAGGCTAAAGTAGGTTGGAACATCATCAAGCGAGGGGGGCAAACGAGCAGGAGAAGTTTTGGGTCGGACGTGTTCGTCGGTCTTCGGCGGTTTTCCAGTCTCGGGTTGCGTTCCAGCGGCTGCGCCTCGCCGAGAGCGTTCTGGGGGTGCCCGAATCGTCCCGAACGGCCGCCAGAGACCCGAGATATGACCCGAAAAACCAAATTCGGCGGCACATGAGGGGGGGAAGTGAGAAGGAGAAAGCCTTCACAGGTGGCAACAGGACGTCTCAGAAATCCTCGCGCCTTCTGAGAAGTTTTCTGTGTCTTCAGGGAAGGCTTAGAAATCTTCTCGGAAATCCGGGGGCCTTCCAAGACTTCTGAGAAGGCGCGCTCCTTCTCGCTTCCCCCCGAGGCTCGCCGCCGAGTCGGGGCGGGGGGCTTCCTCGTGCCTGGTGCGGGGTGTCGTCGCACCCTCCCCCTTTCGCGCCCGTCTTGGCGAGCCGGCGGGGAGCCCTCTGAAGCTGTGAGCCGGTGGGATCCCTTCGAAGCTGCGCCACGGCACCACAGCCTCGAATTAAAGACCCACCCTCACAACTACTTCTCTTGCGCAGCTGCGCCTTGGAGCTCGGAGCTCTCTTCTATATCCTCGTGGCCGTGCCCTTCTCTTGCACAGCTGCGCTCTTAGAGCTCGGAGCTCTCTATTCTCGTGGCCGTGGCCGTGGTCGTCGAGCCCCTGCCCCTGGGCCCCTGGGCCCCTGGGCCCATGGGCCCCTGGGCCCCTGGGCCCCTGTGCCCCTGAGGCCCCTGGGCCCCTGGGCCTTGCTGGGCGGAGCGCCGCTCGACGTCGGCCGCCGCCCCGGCCACTTCGGACCTCCCTGGCGGACCTCTTGGCCCCTGGCTCCGGGCCCTTCCGGCCCCGCTCCGTGGCGCGGAGCCGCTTCTACCCTCGTCGTCGTTGCCTTCGGCGTCGTCGTCGTCGTTCGCCTCCCGGGCCCTCTCGGACCTCCGTGGGCACGCTTCTCCTATCCCCTCGCAGCTCCCGTGTGCAAGAGCCTGTTTCCGGGAACAGCCCTGACCTTCCACAGAGCTATTTTTTAGCACGGGAGGCCTAAAAACCTAAACAACTAAACGAAACAACCTAAAACCAAGACGTAGAATAGCTCTGGGATAGGTTTTTAAGTCGCGTGCTATTTTTTAGCCCTCCTGGAAGGTCAGGGAAGTGAGCGACGATCGTAAAGTGCTTCTGCGCGAGCCGAGACAACGACCTTACGCGGGCTGCCAGCGCGGCACGCTGCATTGGGGACGAGGGCCCTCACGCGCGACCTTGCGCGGGGAGCTTGCGCGCCAGTGTCGCAGCAGACGACCCCGTTCTCTTCCGTCGTTCAAAACGAATTGAAGTAATGCCGCTTAACTGCTGAAAGCGATAAATACACCCCAAGCCCTTGGTTCTTAACATACGTGTTACCCTGCCGCAAGCGTGCGGTAATAGCACTTGTTCCCGTGCAATATTCGTAAGCAACGCGCGCGTAAGGAGGAACGTGTCGTTGCTGCGGAGCGCAAAGAGTCTATCTTTATAGCGTTTTCGTTTCTTCTTCGGTCTTAGGGTTAGGAATTCTTTTACTATGTGTGGCCTCACTCGAACCCCGAACCCTCACAACTGCAGTCCTCGACTGGCAAGTGCTCTCTTGAGTGGGGGGCCCAGGGGAGGAGGAGGAGGAGGAGGAGGAGGAGGAGGAGGAGGAGGAGGAGGCGGAGGGAGGGGGAGGATCAGGAGGAGGAGGGAGGAGTGAGGAGTAGGATTGATGATGATTGATTAGTGATGATGATGATGATGATGATGATGATGATGATGATGATGAAAAAGGATGTGATGATGATGAGAGGAGGAGGGAGAGGAGGAGGGAGGTAGGGCGGAGGAGGAATGATGAGGAGGAGGAGGCATGGAAGGCAGGAGGATGAGGAGGGGAGGGAGGAGGAGGAGGAGAGGAGGAAGTAGGAAGGAGGAGGAGGAGGAGGAGTGAAGGAGGAGGAAGAGGAGGATGAAGGGGTACTAGCGAGGGGATAAAGGCGTGAGGAGGAGGATGGAGAGGAGGAGGGGTAGGGGAGGAAGGAGGAGGAGGACGAGGAGGTAGGAGGAGCAGGAGGAGGAGAGGAGGAGCAGCAGGAGGGCGGAGGAGGAGCAGAGGAGCAGGAGGATGAGGAGGACCAGGAGTAAGGAGGAACGGGGATGAGGAGGAGGAGAAGGAGGAGGACTGGAGAAGAGAGTCAAGAGGATGAGAACCCTGCTGTGCCTGGGCCCGCGCCTCCCAGGGCTGCTTTAAGCCACCCAGCGAGGCGGCACTGGGCAGCGCGGGGCGCTCCTGGCCCGCCGCCTCTGGCGAGCCGTCCGTCCGCAGGCGCCGGTGGCGCGCCGCCCCCGCGGGAGCGGCCGCGGCCGCGGGGCTGGCCGCGCGGCCGGCGGGGCCGCCTGCCGGGCGCCGGGGCGCACGAGAGGCGGCGGCGGTATGAAGTCGGGCCTGTCCCTCTGCAGGGGGAATATTCAAAAATAGTAAAAAAATAATCAGGGGACGATTTTTGGACTATGCTTTGATATTTGGGGGGCATGTTTCTAGTCAGAGTGAGGGGGCCGAACGGTCATTCTCTGTCCCTGGGTGCGTGGATGAAGTGGAATTCCGCTGTGCGGATTCTCGTTGTTGTTGTCGTCGTCCCACCCGCAGCCCGCCCCGCGACCCACCCGCGACCCACCCCGCGACCCACCCCGCGACCCACCCGCGACCCACCCGCGACCCACCCGCGACCCACCCCGCGACCCAACCCGCGACCCACCCCGCGACCCACCCCGCGACCCACCCCGCGACCCACCCCGCGACCCGCCTGCGGCCCACCCCGCGACCCACCCGCGACTCACCCCGCGACCCACCCGCGACCCACCTTCGACCCAAACCACGTTCAAGGTACAAACCAACATTTTCGGCGCCGGCGGCGGGCTTTTTTTGCATTCCTTCCAGGTGATACCCATGCGCCGCACCCTTGACAAACACACGAAACCAACCCGCGAACCAAACCACGTTCAGGTAACAAACGCACATGTTTCGGTCTCCTGCGCCAGCATCTTTTGGCATTCGTTTTCAGGTGGGGAGGCCCGCGGACCACCGCGAACCACGTTCAGGGTACAAGCCATATTTTTCGGCGCCTTCGGCGGGGATCTTTTGCAGTCGCTCCCGGTGGAGAACCCGCGCCCACACCGCGACTCACATTGATTTCCTCGGGGTTGTGCACAAAACCAATGTTTTTGGCGCCTGCGGCGGGCTGCTTTTGCAGTCCTTCCAAGTGGAGGTGGAGAGCCCGCGACCCACCCGCGACCCAAACCACGTTCACTGAACAAACCAATGCCGCACAAGCGCGGCGGCGGATTTTTGCATGCCGTCAGAGCCCGCCAGGACCTCTTCAAGCCCCGCGCATCCACACCAGCCCGTCCAGCAACCTTGCCATGGCGAGTTGCCTTGATCAGAGAAGTCGGGGAGCATAAAATGGAACAAAAGATTGCGTTGCAGTTATCTTGGGAAAGGAGGGGGAGGCAGGAGGAGTAAACAGGGGACGAGGCGGACGCGGAAGAACAGAAGATGTAAGGATAATGTGGGGAGAGAAAAAGAAAAGGAGCAGGAGGACGAGGAGGGGGAGGAGGGGGAGGAGGAGGACGAGGAGGGGGAGGATGATGATGATGATGGACGACAATGGGAGGACGATGATGGAGGCCGATGAGGGGGAGGACGACAATGTGAGGACGATGATGAAAGGACGAGGGGGGAGAGGGAAGACGAGGAAGAAAAGGAGGAAGACGAGGACGAGGTGGAGGAGGAGGAGGATGACGATGACGATGAGGACGAGGACGAGGACGAGGAGGAGGAGGAGGAGGAGGAGGAGGAGGAGGAGGAGGAGGAGGGGGAGAAGGACAGCGCCATCGACAGGGAAGGTGGGGGCCACGAGGTCCGCCGGCTTGACGACGCCCGCGTCGCCCGCGCCCGCCCCCTCACTCTTATCCGCAATTGCGGGGTGCTACGTCAGTGGGGGAATTGAGGGGGCCGAACGGTCATCTCTGTCCCCTGGGTGCGTGGAATGAAGTGGAAATTCCGCTGTGGCGGCTTCTCTGTTGTTGTTGTTGTTGTTGAACATTGTTACTTCTAAAGAATAATTATTGTTGGGGCCCCTGGTGCACGACCCCCCCGCCGCGCCTAGGCCGCAGCCTCATTTTCATCATTTTCGTGAGGAAGTCTCAGGCAAAACGGGTTGGTCCGGATCCGGTTGTGTTGTTACGATCGGTTTTCCCTTGCAAAAAAAATCTAAAGTGGACATTTCTTGTTCTAACATAACCAAACTTCAAGAATCCCTTGCAAAAAACAAGGTAAAGTGGACATTCGCGCGCGCAAGACGAAATCCTTCCAAAACCTTAGTTTTTCGTAGCGATTTTAACATAAAACATCAAAAAACCAATGGTTTTTCAAAAAAAAATTGTCAAAATTTCATCCCGCGCGCTCTTGCGGATTCGTAGGAAACCCAACACTTTTTAAACATTTCTGTCAAACGGGCTTTTGCGAGCAACTTTTTCGAACTTCTGCGACAACGGTTGCGCACCTGCCAGGGCCATCATCCCTGTCAAATAATACCATGCGGGACACATTCGTTTTTTCTTCGCGCGCGCACGCCGTCGTCGTCGGCCGCGGGGCCCTGAATAGTAGCCACGGTCGTCCGCATGCCACGAAGTGAAGTGTCCGAACGTCATAGGGCGGGAAGCTGGGTGTGGGTGGTGGCGAAGAGTCGTTTGGAAATTTGGTAGAGCTTGAACCGGCCCCCCCACAAAGTGGGGGTATTGCCCGCCTCCTATGAAAACCCTGGCACTGGTGAGAACGGTGTGTCCCCACGTGCTAGTAATTGTTGGTTGTTGTTGTTGTTGTTGTTGTTGTTGTTGTTGTTGTTTGTGGTTGTGGTTGTGTTTGTTGTTGGTTTGTTGTTGTTTGTTGTTCGTCGTCCCACCCGCAGCCCGCCCCGCGACCCACCCGCGACCCACCCCGCGACCCACCCCGCGACCCACCCGCGACCCACCCGCGACCCACCCGCGACCCACCCCGCGACCCACCCCACGACCCACCCCGCGACCCACCCCGACCCACCCCGACCCACCCCGCGACCCGCCCGCGGCCCACCCCGCGACCCACCCGCGACCCACCCGCGACCCACCCGCGACCCACCCGCGACCCACCCGCGACCTACCCCGCGACCCACCCGCGACCCACCTTCGACCCAAACCACGTTCAAGGTACAAACCACAATTTTCGGCGCCTGCGGCGGTTTTTTTTGCATTCCTTCCAAGTGGAGAGCCCGCGACACATCCCGTGACCAACTCGCGACCAACCCGCGACCCAAACCACGTTCAGGGTACAAACCACATTTTTCGGCGCCTGCGGCCAGCATCTTTTGCATTCGTTTCAGGTGGGGAGCCCGCGGCCAACCCGCGACCACGTTCAGGGTACAAACCATATTTTTCGGCGCCTGCGGCGGGGATCTTTTGCAGTCGCTCCCGGTGGAGAACCCGCGGCCCACCCGCGACTCAAACCACGTTCAGTGTACAA
>CAUYUJ010007828.1:12500-44154 GCA_963575745.1 Prorocentrum cordatum
AAGAGGCGCCATGAGATCTAGGGAAACATCATGGCCCACGCCATGACATCCACCCCCCCCTAGTCATCACCCCCTTGTTTGTCGCCCCCGACTATCGTTGCCCCTCCTCTGCCGCCCCCGACTATCGTTGCCCCCGATCGTGAATCCGCACCATCCTGGGCAGGTTGGGGCTATCGGGCCCCTATCGGCGATCAATGGACGATTGAGGGTTGATGCATCCCCCCCTATGCCTATCCGCCCCTATCGTTGCCCCTGATCGACCCTCGGGGGGACCGCGAGGGGCCGGGCAGAACTCTGGGAGGTGCCGCGGGGCGTGTGCTTCGGGGCTTCCGCAGCAGCCTCGGCGCCTCGGGGGGGCGGGCCAGGAGCAAGGGCTGAAGCAGAACGAACCACCTGAGACGAGTGGGGTTCTGCTCCTCCTCCTCCTCCTCCTCCTCCTCCTCCTCCTCCTCCTCCCTTTTTCTTCCTCCTCCTCCTCCTCCTCCTCCTCCTCCTCCTCCTCCTCCTCCCCCTCTTCCTCCTCGCCCTCCTCCTTCTCCTTTTGCTTTTTGATTCTTATCCTCCTCCTCCTACTCCTCATCCTCCCTTCTTCCATCCCTCTTCCTTCTCCGCCACTGTGCCTCTGGCACGAAGTGGAATGCCCCAAGGCTCACAGCTGCGCTGCTGCAGCCAGGATTGTAATTCCGTGAGGGCCACGAGCTCCAGAGTTCCGGGCCGTCCCGAGGTTTTCCGGGGTGCCCCCCGTGACTTCTGGTGCGTTGCCTGCCGGTCGGTCATCTGGCCGCTGCCCCGGTCCAAAACGAACTCCCGAACGCTTTGATGCGTCCAAGAGGGCTCCGATTCGCCGAAAGATCGCTCCGAAATGGCTTTCAGAGTTCTCAAGAGTCCTGCAAGACGACCCAGGAGGCCTCCAGTAGCACTCTCAAGAAGCCCTCAAGAGGCAATCATCAATGAGTTTCCTCATGTGTTTTAAAAACTTGTGCGCTTCTGCGTTTTCGGGTTTCCGGCGCTCCATGACGGCCCAAGCCCCCAAGTCGGCTCAGGAGGGCGTGATGGGCCTGTTTTCCACCACCACCACCACCATAAGTTGAAGAGGGAGGGGGTCTTCCTTCTCCTCCTCCTCCTCCTCCTCGTCCTCGTCCTCCTCCTCCTCATCCTCCACCTCCTTCCCCCCTCCAACTTATGGTGGTGGTGGTGGTGGACATCCAGAAGAGACCTCCAGAAACATCCATGAGTACGCTCCTCCTCCTCCTCCTCCTCCTCCTGCACTGCCGCACTTCCAGAATGAACCCGGACACGGGCCCTAAAAGCCTTCAAGACCCCCAGACCCGGACCCGAAACCGAATCCTGCAGTGCAGCAAACAGAAAATGCACCGGTGCTGGAAAATGTGACTTTGCAGGAAAGGATATGTGTCCTGGTCTCCAGGGTCGAAACGTTGTCGGAATGGGCCGGAGACCACCAGATACACAACTCCACCTGTCGCACCACAAGACGTGGCTGTAGGCTGGGCTGGGCGTTTCACTCGAGACTCGTTGTAGTTGTCAATCCCGAGGCACAGTTGTTCCAACAGTTGCACGGCTGGTGCGCATGTCTTTTAGTCTCAATCGCCGAACACTTGCACACAGATGGGATCCAGATCGTTTTCAGAATGGGGCTCTCGCTTTGACATCCCAGCAAATTTAACAACCCTTGTAAACTGGTGCGATATGTTTTAACGCATTTTTTTGTGTGGAGCGATGCGCGAGCAGATCGAAGGTTCGCCTGCCAAGTCGTCTATGATGCAAAAGCAGCGGCTTTGCTTCGCCGAAAGTAGGGCCGTCTGGGCATTGAAAACCACAAAGAAGTAGAGGAGTTCCCCTGGCAACGGCACGTTCAAACTCCGTCGACCAGCTGTGGCCGGCCAGTGAGGGCCGGAAAGCCAGGTGACTCTGTTGCGAAGGGCGGCGTTCTGTACAGTGCCATTGGTTTGCTCGGGCAAGTAGACGAGTATGATCAGAGGAGGGGAAGAGTCCTCCTCCTGTTACCAAGCTTCGCTCCCAGCTCCAAAGGACCCCACAGGAATCCACCCGGCTCAGGACTCTATGCCGTGGTGCCACGCCACAGGGCACCCTTCGGGCAGAGCGCAGCTCGAGAGATGCAGCGGCCCCATGCAAACAGCATGCAACGAACGCTCACGGATCAGTTAAACTGAAAGATCTCTCCACTGATTGTGAAGCCTAGCTACCACATTGCCTGCGAGACATCTGTTTCGGAGCAGCGGCATGTGCATAACAACTGCTTTCAACGGCATGCAAAGCGCTCTTCAAACTACACTAGGCAACAGTGCTCGAAAGCCAAAGAGAAACTAAGTAAAAGGTCGTGGGCACTACCATCAATATGTATATATACATATATATATGGTGACATGGTGGGTCGCACCATGTAGCTAGGTCGATAATGGATACCACTACCGTATGAATACACGTCGCGCCAATGAAAACAACTGAAAATCCGCCGACCCCAGAGGCGTGTGCGGCATCCTTTGTGCACATGGCACAAGATTCCACCCTGCAGACTCTGCCTCCACCACGCTCCCACCTCGCTCCCACCGCACCTCACACTGCCAGCCTCCTGAAGCCTTTGGCACCGAATTCTTCGGGGCCACCTACGCTGCAAAAATCGCCCCGGGACCTTCCCGCCCTGCTTCCACCACGCCCCCACCTCGCCCCCACCAAGTCTCCACGCGACCTCTTTGTGTGGGACCTCCCACCGCGCCCCCACCACGCCCTGGCATCCCCACCCCACGCGAGCTCTGTTCTTGGAACCCCCACACGCACTGTTTTTGGGACCCCCCACCTTGCCATTTTAGCCCCAACTCCGCCCCATTCTAACCCTCCGCCTGACACCCCACCGCCTGAGAATCGGGAGAATTCTTTTTTGAGACCCCCCCACCCTGCAATTCCTGCCCCGGCTCCGCCCCCGGTCTAGCCCGCCCGTCTGACACCCCACCGCCTGAGAAGCTCCCATCGGGAGCACTGTCTTTGGGACCCCCCACCCTGCAAATTTCTGCCCCGGCTCCACTCCCGTTCTAGCCCCCCCGGTTGACATTCCATTGCCTGAGAAGCCTCCATCGGGAGCACTGTTTTTGCCACCCCCCCACCCTGCAATTTTGACCCCGGCTCCGCCCCATTCTTAGCCCCCCGTCTGACACCCCACCGCCTGAGAAGCTCCCATCGGGAGCGCTGTTTTTGACGACCCCCACCCTGCAATTTTGACCCCAGCTCCACCCCGTTCTAGCCCTCCCATCTGACATCCCCCCGCCTGAGAAGCTCCCATCGGGAGTACTGTTGTTGGGATCACCCTCACTGAAATTTTGGCCCCAGCTCCAACCCCTCCTAACACCCCCGTGTGACACCCCACCGAGGCCCCCCCACCCTGGAATTCCTGCCCCGGCTCCACCCTGTTCTGGCCCCTCTGTCTGACACCCCACCGCCTGAGAAGCTCCCATCGGGAATATTGTTTTTGGGACCTCCCACCCTGCAATTTCTGCCCGGGCTCCACCCCCGTTCTGGCCCACCCCCGTCTTTGGCACACCACCGCCTGAGAAGCTCCCATCGGGAGCACTGATTCTGGTACCCCCCCACCCTGCAATTTAGGCCCTGGCTCCACCCCGTTCTAACCCGCCCGTCTGACACCCCACCGCCTGAGAAGCTCCCATCGGGAGCATTGTTTTTGACGACCGACCACCCTGCAAATTAGGCCCCGGCTCCACCCCGTTGTAGCCCGCCCGTGTGACACCCCACCGCCTGAGAAGCTCCCATCGGGAGTATTGTTTTTGGGATCCTCCACCCTGAAATTTTGGCCCCCGCTCCAACCCCTTCTGGCCCCCCCGCGTGTCATCCCACCCCCTGGGAAGCCCCCATCGGGAGTACTGTTTGTGAGACCCCCCACCCTGCAATTTTGGCACCGGCCCCACTCCCTTTTCGAAGCCCCCCCGTCTGACACCCCACCGCCTGAGAAACTCCCATCGAGTGCTATTTTTTTTTGACACCCCCCACCTGGGAATTGGGCCCTGGCCCCACCGCGTTCTAGCCGCCTGAGAAGCTCCCATGGGGAGCAATGTTTTGGGATCCACCAACCTGCAAGTTTGGCCCCAGCTCCACCCCGTTCTAGCCCCTCCCCGTCTGACACCTCACCGCCTGAGAAGCTCCCATCGGGGGCATTGTTTTTGACGACCCACCACCGTGCAAGTTTGGCCCCGGCTCCACTCCGTTCTAGCCCCCTCGTCTGGCACCCCACCGCCTGAGAAACTCTCATCGGGAGCATTCCTTTTGGGACCCCCCACCTCCCACCCTGCAATTTTGGTGACGGCTCGACCCCGTTCTAGATTCCCCGTCTGACACCCCACCACCTGAAATGATCCCATCTGTAATACCGTTTTTGGGCTCCCCCACCCTGCAATTTCGGCCCCGGCTCCGCCCCATTCTAGCCCCCCGTCTGACACCCCACCGCCTGAGAAGCTCCCATCGGGAACATTGTTTTTGGGACCCACCACCCTGCAAATTTGGCCTCGGCTCCATTTCGTGCTAGCACGCCCGTGTTACACCCCACCGCCTGAGAAGCTCCCATCGGGAGTATTGTTTTTGGGACCCTCCACCTTGAAATTTTGGCCCCCGCTCCAACCCCTTCTGGCCCCCCCCGCGTGTCATCCCACCCCCTGGGAAGCCCCCATCGGGAGTACTGCTTGTGAGACCCCCCACCCTGCAATTTCGGCACTGGCCCTACCCCCTTTTTGTAACCCCCCGTCTGACACCCCACCGCCTGAGAAACTCCCGTCGAGTTCTGTTTTTTGGACCCCCCCCACCTGGCAATTTGGCCATGGCTCCACCCCGTTCTCGCCCCCCCCCCGTCTGGCACCCCACCGCCTGAGAAGCTCCCATCGGGAGTGCTGTTTTTGGGACCCTCCACCCTGAAATTTTGGGCCCGGATCCACCCTGTTTTTAGCCCCCCCGTCTGTCACCCCACCGCCTGGGAAACTCCCACCGGTAATACTCTTTATGGGACCCCCACCGGCAATTTGGGTTACGGCTCCACCCGTTCTACTAGCTCCCCCGTCTGACACCCCGCCGCCTGAGAAGCTCCCATCGGGAGCACTGATTTTGGGCCACCCCACCCTGCAATTTTGTTTGGCCCCGGCCCCATCCCTTTCTAGCCCCCCCGTCTGACACCTCACCACCTAGGAACTCCCATCGGGAGCACTGTTTTCGGACCCCCCCCACCCTGCCATTTTAGCCCTGGCTCCGCCCCATTCTCGCTCCCCGTCTGACACCCCGCCGCCTGAGAAGCTCCCATCGGGAGTACTCTTCTTTGAGACCCCCCCATCCTGCAATTTCTGCCTCGGCTCCACCCCCGTTCTAGCCCACCCCTTTTGACACCCCATCGCCTGAGAAGCTCCCATGGGGAGCACTGTTTCTGGGACCCCCCACCCTGCAATGTTCGCCCCTGCTCCACCCCCGTTCTAGCCCCCCCCACCTTTTGACACCCCATCGCCTGAGAAGCTCCCATCGGGAGTACTGATTTTGGGACCCCGCCACCCTGCAATTTTGGCACTGGCTCCACCCCGTTCTAGCTCCCCAGTGCGACACCCCACCGCCGGAAGCTCCCATCGGGAGCAGTGTTTTTGGGACCCCCCTCACCCTGCCACTTCAGCCCCGGCTCCAACCCCTCCCAGCCCCCCCGTGCGACACCCCGCCGCCTGAGAAGCTCGCATCGGGAGTACTGTTTTTGAGACCTCCCACCCTGCAAATTTGGCATCGGCTCCACCCCGTTCTAGCCCCCCGCCCGAGAAAGTTCTATCGGGAGTGCTGTTTTTTGGGACCCCCCCACCCTGCAATTTGGGCCCTGGCTCCACCCCGTGCTACCACCCTGCAAGTTTGGCCCCGGCTCCACCCCGTTGTAGCCCCTCCCCGTCTGACACCTCACCGCCTGAGAAGCTCCCATCGGGAAGGCTGTTACCCTGAAAGTTTGGCCCCGGCTCCACCCCGTGCTCGCCCCCCGTCTGACACCCCACCACCTGAGAAGATCCCATCGGGAGCACTGTTTTTTGGCGCCCCCCACCCTGCCATTTTAGCCCCGGCTCCGCCCCCGGTCTAGCCCCCTCCTTTGACACCTCGTCGCCTGAGAAGCTCCCATGGGGAGTGTTTTTTTTGCGATTTCTGCCCCGGCACCTCTAGCCCCCCCGGGGGCCCCCTTTGACACCCCATCGCCTGGGAAGCTCCCATCGGGAGCACTGTTTTGTTGGACCCCCCCCACCCTGCAATTTTTGGCATGGCTCCGCCCCGTTAGTCTGACACCCCAGCTCAACCCCGTCCTACCACCCTCGTCTGGCATCCCACCGCTTGAGAAGCTCCCATCGGGAGCACTGTTGTTGGGATCCCCACCCTGAAATTTTGGCCCCGGCTCCAACCCCTTCTAGCCCCCCCGTCTCACACCCCATCGGGAGTACTGTTTTTGAACTCCCCCGCCCTGCAATTTTGGCCCCGGCTCCACTCCGTTTTAGCCCCCCATCTGACACCCCACCGCCTGAGAAGATCCTATCGGGAGCACTGTTTTTGCGCCCCCCCCCCCGCCCTGCAATTTTTGCCCCGGCTTCACCCCGTTCCCCCCCCCTTGACACCTCACCGCCTGAGAAGCCCCCATCGGGATCTTGATGTCGGGACACCCACCCCCCACCCTGCAATTTTGGCCCCTGCTCCACCCCGTTCTAGCCCTCCCGTCTGGCATCCCACCGCCTGCGAAGGTCCCATCAGGCACTGTTTTTTGGGAACCCCCGCCATGAACTTTGGCCCCGGCTCCACCCCGTTCTAGCCCCCGCGTCTGGCACACCACCCCTTGAGAAGCTCCCATTCGGAGCACTGTTTTTGGGACCCCCCACCCTGCAACTTTGGCCCCGGCTCCAACCCGTCCTAGCCCCCCCGTCTCACACCCTACTGCCTGAGAAACTCCCATCGGGAGCACTGTTTCTGGGACCCACCACCCTGCAAGTTTCGCCATGGTTCCCACCCGTTTTAGCCCCCCCCTTGTCTGACACCCCACCGCCTGAGAAGCTTCCATCGGGAGAGTTGTTTTTGGGACCCCCCCCGCCCTGCAATTTTGGCCCTGGCTCCACCCCGTGCTAGCCACCCCCCTCTGACACCCCACCGCCTGAGAAGCTCCCATCGGGAGCACTGTTTTTTGGGACCCCCACCCTGCAATTTTGTTGGCTCCGGCTCCACCCCGTGCGGGCCCCCCGTCCGACACCGCACCGCCTGAGAAGCTCGCATCGGGAGCGCTGTTTTTGGGAACCCCCATCCCTGCATCTTTGGCCCCGGCTCCACCCCGTTCCAGCTCCCCCGTCTGAAACCTCACCGCCTGAGAAGCTCCCATCGGGAGCACTGTTTTTGACGACACCCCACCTTTCAATTTTGGCCCCAACTCCACCCCGTTCTAGGCCCACCGTCTGACAGACACCCCACCGCCTGAGAAACTCGCATCGGGAGTACTGTTTTTGGGACCCTCCACCCTGAAATTTTGGCCCCGGCTCCACCCTGTTTTAGCCCCCCCCCCTCTGACACCCCACCGCTTGAGAAACTCTCATCGGGAAGTTGTTTTTCGGGCCCCCCCCCATCCTGCAAGTCTGGCCCTGGCTCACCCCCGTCTAGCCCCCCCGTCTCACACCCCACCGCCTGAGAAGCCTCCATCGGAAGCACTGTTTTTGAGACCCCCGCCCTGCAATTTTGGCCCGGCTCCACCCCGTTTTAGCCATCCCGTCTGACACCCCACCGCCTGCGAAGCTCCCATCGGGAGCACTGTTTTTGGGACCCCGCGCCCTGCAATTTTGGCCCGGCTCCACCCCGTTTTAGCCATCCCGTCTGACAACCCACCGCCTGCGAAGCTCCCATCGGGAGCACTGTTTTGGGAACCCCCACCCTGCAAGTTTGGCATGGCTCCACCCCGTGCTAGCCTCCCCCTCTGACACCCCACCGCTTGAGAAGCTTTCATCAGGAGCACTGTTTTGGGAACCCCCACCCTGCCACTGGCAACAAGGAGGGTTGCACTCACCCCGAGTGTTCATCCGACAAGTGACACTAATTGTCAAATTGTCAAATAGGTCATTGGCAGGATATCTTTGAGCCTTGAAAAGGAAGACCTCGTGCGAAATTTGTTAAACCACCTCAAATCTGGGCACCCCCGAGACACAATCCCGACGATCTCCCAAGCGAAAAGGACCGGGACCACGTGGGGTGAGGACCTCAGTGCAGGAACCCAGAGTTGCAAGGAGATCTCAAGGGAAACGAACAGCCCACGGCAGCTGCAAACCAAGAACCGCGAGGAACGAGATCGGATACAGTGAGGCAAGAGCATCGACTACCCCAGGATAACGAGGACGCATCGGGCGAAGATGGCTGGACGAGCTCAGGCCAGGTCGATGCCGAGCCCAGAGTTGTGACGAAGTGAGAAGCGAACCTAACTGGACCAGCTCAGGTCAGGCCATCCATGGGCCCTGAGAAGCGAGAGTGTGGAAGGAGAAGCTGGGTAGACTACTCGCGTGCCTCAAGCCCACAACTGCGAGAATGACTCAAGCCAACGTGGCGGGACCGCCTCAGGACAACGGTGAGGATGTCGAAGCGAAAAAGACTGAACTATCTCACGAGCGGCATCACCAGGCCCACAATTGCAGGAAAGTCTCAGACCGCCTCAAAGGCGGCACCTCAGGACCCAAAATAACGATGATGGCTCCGACGCCAATGGTCTACCGCGATTCCTTGTCCAATCCCATTCTCCCCCTTCGGGGATGGGGCCATCGCTGCTCCTGGATAATCGTTACATCCACGCCCAATCGACCGACTGCTAACCTGAGTTACCGCCAACCCCGACGATTCCAACCAGTCGCTCGATAGGGGTCGGCCGCAGAGGCGGCAGCCTTTAGATTGATCGGGCAAAAGTCGTGGGCACTACCATCAATATATACATGGTGGGTCGCATCGTGTATCTAGGCCGATAACGGATACCACTACCGTGTGGAGTACACGTCACGCCAGTGAAAAACAACTGAAAATTGATCGGGCAACGGTCGTGGGCACTACCATCAATGTATACATGGTGGGCCGCACCATGTATCTAGGTCGATAATGGATATCACTAACGTATGGAGTACACGTCACGCCAATTAAAAACAATTGAGAGTTGTTCAGGTATATGTCATCTACAAAAAAAACGCATGTGGTTGTAGTCTAAACTGATCGGCATCGGAGGACATAATATGATGAATGAGGCGTTCCCTGTGGAACTCCCCATGGGAGTCTTGAGAGCTTGTTGAGCCGTCTGAAGGACATCCTGGAACGTATAGTTTCTGTCCGCCAGACTTGCACGACACCTCACTTACACACTCGGTGGAGGTAGCGCGTATGCGCATGACGACATGCAGTCTTTGTGGTGGCAGCAGTGGTTGTGTTTATCAAGCAGGGGGCACTTGTTGGGGGCCTCCGCAACAGTAAGCCCGTATTCAGACGTTATCATTGTCGAAAGGGCCCTTTCCAATCCACAAGAATCTAGGCAAGCCCTTGTTTGACGACAGTTGGAATCGTAGTTAAATTCCCAAATCGCAAGCCACCGAGGTATAGCGCATAATAGACGTGGATTTTACAACAACGGTGCGGAGCGGGCCCAGAAGAAAAACGGCCCGCAGCCATCGCCCACTTGTCACGGGGAGGAACGGCAACGTGATTGACATACAGAAAATCTCAAACGCGTCTCATATATTGCCCCCCCGATTCTTAGCCTCTGCAAATGAATATTTGGCCAGCTGGCCAAACGAGTCTAGGATTTTAACAGGATCGACCATATCGTCATACCGCCAGGTCAGGGGCCATGGCCCAAAAATGCCTAAGTCTCGCTGATGGTCAAGCCTATCCAATCTGTGCTTCACCTGATCCTTGCTTCCGCAAAGCGACGTCAACATCTGACGCCGCCAATCTTCTCTACGTTTGCTGTGCACTGTGAGCAGAAATTTGTACATCGATGTGTCGAGTACCTGCTGGACCTGTTGAAGGAACAAGCCCACGTCGGCGCCCTTGTTCTCGAGGGAGGAATTCACGATCAATCGCGCCTGGTACTCGCCCCCCCTGTTCCACGATGCTGGAGTTGTTGCTGCCTGAAATCATTCCGATGTATACGTCCACGTTCCGTGTCAGCCGAGCCCCTCGCCGATAGATGCTGGAGGCCCCTTCTAGCACATTGGTGACGCACTCCCGAAGGTGCGGCCATACAGACGGGTTCGCCATCTGCACGAACACCGCTACAGCTGACGTCGGAGGAGAAGCAGGCGGCGTCGAGGAAGATGCGCGCTCACTCGACAAAATAGCATGCGTCGCTGCCGCATGCAACGACAATAGCAAAGCATGCGCAAATATCGACGCGCAGACAACAACGCAATAAAACAGAGCCCTACGCGTCTCCGAGTGCAGGTGCGGGCACCCTGGCAGGACCATGCGGCACGCGCGGCAACCCTCCAATTGAAACAACTTGGGGTCGCTCGGAACCGGCCAGAGCCGCATGCCAACTTGAGGCAACATGACTTGAGCCAACATGGCTACGGAGCGATATGTTTTAACGCATTGAGACTGGCTCGTTTTCAAAATGGGGCTTTCGCCTGAGACCACCTAAACAAATGATACCAGAGACAAAACCCCAATCGGATGTTTGTTGGGGCAATGGGGCTATATGGGCTAAATGGCTATGGGGGTGTAGTGATATAGGGCTATTGGGCTATTGGGCTATAGGGGCTATAGAACCTTAGGGCTATAGCGCTATAGGGCCATAGGGCTGTACGGCTGTAGGGCTATAGGGATCTGGAGCTATAGGGCTCTAGGGCTCCAGGGCTACAGGGCCGTAGTGCTATACGGCTGTAGGTTTATAGGGCTATAGGGCTATAAGGCTACTGGGCTATCAGGCTATTGGGCACCCCCGGGCACCCGGGCACCCGGGCCCGGCCACCGAAATCGGCCACGCACCTCACCGGGCACCCGGTCACCGCCGGGCACCCGGGCACCCGGGCACCTGGGCCCGGCCACCGAAATCGGCGACAAACCTCACCTAACCCTTTAATCCGCTAGGACCCCTACAGAGGCAAGCTCTGATTGGGGAACAGTACCACACATGTCGAAGTGCGCAACAGTTAGACGGGTGAAGGGTGTTTCCTCTCCAATGTAAGGTTCTCACTTGGGGACTTCTTCTTTTGATATCGTGACCACACTTGAGTAGACGTGTTCGCAGCTGCATGGATGGATGCTGGTTTCTTTGTAGAGCAGGGGGCGGGACACGCTCTTATCTTGAAACGGTCTTGCCCTTGGAAACGCAATGTTGTCGCACCCCTTATGCAGCCGAAAATATGACCAAGACAAATAGCACGTAAGACATCTGGGCCAGCTTCCCGGATGGTTCTGTAACACACAAACCATCCTGTGGTGCTGGCTCCTCGTGTTGAAAAGACAGCGCCGCGCGCCCTGCTCTCCTCCTCTCCTCTCCTCTCCTCCTCCCTCTCCTCCCCCCTCCATCATCACCGTCGTCCCATGATCCTCATCCATGCGCCCCCCCATCGATTCCGGGACACCCCGCTCACGTTTCGTGGCCCCAAAGGGAGCTCCGCCGAAGGCCCCAGTGGCAGGATTCGCATGGCACCGCCGCCTTCATTTCGGCACACCCCTCACGCGTTTCGTGGCCTCATCGGAAGCTGCACCGAAGGCCCCATTGGCATGGTTCGCATGGCACCGCCGCCCAAATTTCGGCACACCCCTCGCACAGTTCGTGGCCCTCTAGGGCGCTCCGCCGAAGGCCCCACTTGCAGTGTTCGCGTGGCACCGCCGCCTCCATTTCGGCGCACCCCTTACATTGCTCTTGGCCCTATAGGGAGCTCCGCCGAAAGCCGCACTGGCAGGGTGCGCATGGGACCGCTGCCTCCATTTCGGCACACCCCTCACACGCTTCGTGGCATCACAGGGAGCTCCGCCGAAGGCCCCACTGGCAGGATTCGCATGGCACCGCTGCCTCCATCTCGGCACACCCCTCACACGCTTCGTGGCATCATAGGGGGCTCCGCTGAAGGCCCCACTGGCAGGATTCGCATGGCACTGCCGCCTTCATTTCGGCAGCGCCGTAGGGAGCTCCGCTGAAGGCCCCACTGGCAGGATTCGCATGGCACCGCCGCCTCTATGTTTCTTGTGCACGTAAGGAGCTCCACCGAAGGTCCCAGCGGCAGGGTTCACATAGCACGGCCGCCCCCAATTTCGGCACACCCTTTACACGCTTCGTGGCCCCACAGTGAGCTCCGCCAAAGGCCCCAGTGGCAGGGTTCGCATGGCACCACCGCCTCCATTTCGGAGCACCCCTCACACGCTTCGTGGCCCCACAGGGAGCTCCTCTGAGGGTGACACTCACTACGGCGGTATGCACAGCTGAATATGGTTAGGTCCTTCGCCAGAAAATGTGCTTCTCTCTGCTGCGTGAGCTGGCTACGACGGCACGCTCCAAGGCAACCTGGAGCGCTAACCCCCAGGAGCAGCAGAAACGAAAGGAGAAAGACATAGGGAGAAGGAGGGGCGGCGGGCCCCACGAAGCCAGCGCGCTGCACAGCCCTGTGTCGCCACATGGTCAGAACTATCGCCGAGACGAACCCTCGAATTCAACAGACCCCTGCAGAAAGGGCACGCGGCCCCGGCGCGGCCAACGCCGCGTGTGGAAGACGGCGCGCGACCCGCTTTTCTAGAGGCCGCTCCCGCGCGTGAGCCGCGGGCGCGGGCATCCGAATTCGAGATTGGCACCCCCCAGTGCGGTGGCCCCTCGGCGCGCGCCAAAGCCTCCGCATCGGCACTGGCGTCCACGGGGAGGGGGAGGTGGAGGAGGAGGAGGAGGAGAAAGAGGAGGAGGAGGAGGAGGAGGAGGAGGAGGAGGAGGAGGAGGAGGAGGAGGGGAGGAGGAGGAGGAGGGGGAGGAAAAAGGAGGAGGAGGAGGAGGAGGAAGAGGAGCAGGACAGGAGGAGGAGGAAGAGGAGGAGGAGGAGGAGGAGGAGGAGGAGGAGGAGGAGGGGGATGAGCAGGAGCAGGAGGAGGAGAAGGAGGAGAAATAGAAGGACCCCCGTGCGGCGAGCACCGCCGCGCGCCCCCCGGCGCACGCAGCGCTCAGCCGTGCAGCACCGGCTCCGGCGCCGGCCCCGGCGTCGCCGCGGCCGCCGCAGGCTCGGCCGCGCTGCGCGGCGGAGCGGCGCTCGCGGCGTCGAGGCGTTCCCGCTCGACCTTCTGCGCCTCCCCCTCTCCTCCTCCTCCTCCTCCCTCCTCCTCCTCCTCCTCCTCCTCCTCCTTCTCTCCTCGTCGTCCTCGTCCTCCTCCTCCCCCTCCCCCTCCTCCTCCTCCTGCTTCTCCCTCCTCCTGCTCTCCCCCTCCTCCTCCTCCTCCTCCTCCTCCTCCTCCTCCTCCTCCTCCTTCCTCCTGCCTCTCCCCCTCCTTCTCTCCTCCTCCTCCTCCTCCTCCTCCTCGCTCCTCCTCCCTCCTCCTCCTCCTCCTCCTCTCCTGCTGGCTACTGCTGCTGCTGCTGCTGCTGCTGCTGCTGCTCCTCCCTCCTCCTCCTCCACCTCCTCCTCCTCCTCGCTCTCTCGCTCCTCCTCGCTCCTCGCTCCTCGCTTCCTCTCTCCTCGCTCCTCGCTCCTCCTCCTCCTCCTCCTCCTCCTCCTCCTCCTCCTCCTCCTCCTCCTCCTCCTCCTCTGCTCGACCTTCTGCTCGGCCGCATGACCGATGCCCTGCTGCAGCCAGCTGGACGGCAGCATGGACTTGTTGCGCAGCTCCAAGAGCCTGCGCAGCACGGGCACCGAGCCCATCTTGCCTGCCTTGGTGGGCTTGTGTCCCACCGCCATGACCATACGTAGGAGGGGAGAGGGTCCTCCTCCTCCTCCTCCTCCTCCTCCTCCTCCTCCTCCTCGTCCTCCTTCTCCTCCTCCTCCTGCTCCTTCCCCCCTCCAACTTCTGGTGGTGGTGCTGGGAAACAGGCCCGTGAAGCCTTCCACTTCACCTGCAGCCCCGCGAGCTCCGCACTTGGGACCACGGGGACCATGACCAGCTCCTCGACGACCTCCTTCGCGGTCAGCAGCCCTCCTCGCAGGCCCTCCCTGGGCAGGCCGAGGCTGTCGAGCTTGCGGACCACGTCCTGCTCGGTGGGCGGGAAGACCTTCCAGGTCGCGATCTTGTGCTGCAGCCCAGCGAGCTCTTTGTACAGGGGGCTGCCATTCTGGAAGCTCTGGCGGATCTTCCCGCCGAACGCGACCTCGTAGTCTTCGAACGCGCTCCAGAATCCCTGCAGCACCGCCCTGAGAGGATCCAGTTCATCGGCGCCGGCCGGCTCCATGGCCCCCGCGCCGCCCGCGCCGACGCTGGCGTCTTCGACCTCTTGGGCGATGCCAGCCCGTCTGTCCTCGCCGATGTGGTCCACCTCCTCTGTAACCTGCGACAGGAGATGCTCCTCCGCGCGCCTCTCGAGCTTCCCCCCCTTCGTGCCCTCCTTTACGAGGTGGTCGACGAGCTTCTTGGCGTGCGCAACGTTGTCGTTCTGCAGGTCCGCCACCACGTGCAATATCCTGTCCGCGAAGTCCGCCGCCTTGTCAGGGTTCAGGCCGGTCTCCTTGGCCACGTCGGCCACCGCGGCCTGGAGCTGAGGCTTGAAGTCGGTGTAGGAGTTCTGCAGCGCGGCCATCAGCCGGGATGCCTCGCGCGACTCCTGGACGTCGCCCCGGTACTGCGCCCAGAGCTCCATCTGCACCCGGGCGAGCTTCGAGGCGGCGTGGTGTTCCTGCACCCTCTTGTCTCGGTGGGAGCTCTTCCTCTCCAGGCGAATGTCGTACACCATGAAGATCACCATCGCGGCCATCACCATGAGGATCACCATGACGCTGCCGAGCAGGCCGCGCAGGGACGACTCCCTGATGTGGTACCCAACCTCTTTCTCGCCGGACCCAACCCGACCCTTCTCGAAGCCGACGCTGTCGAGGATGCCGCGGGCTGCCATGCTGGGCTCGCGCCGCGCGCTTGCGCGCCGCGCGCGGGGGAGGAGGCCGAAAGAAGGAGAAGGCGAGTGGCAGGCTGCCACCTCTGTATAGCGAAAGAATGCTGGGCTTGAGCTGATATGCTTGAGCCAGAATGGCGACGGAGGAAGGTTCTGTAAGCACACGCTGGAGGGGCGAACATGCTTAAGGGGGGTGGGCCAGCCTTCGGGCAAGTGGGTTAACAAACGCCGGCCCAGCTTTTCGGGAGGAGATTTCTTCATCAGATGCTCGACTGTAGTTGAGCAAATGTTTGCGACGGCTGCACGGATGGATGACGGGTTCTTTGCAAAGGCGGGGGGGCGGGAAACTTCCTTACAAACAGGTGCCCGACCTTGTCGCGTTCCTCATCCAGCACAAGGTGTGATCATTCCAGAAATCTGGGCCAGCTTTCCCGAAGGTTCTGTAAACCAGCCTGGACTCAACTTCTGGTGTTCACGCCGGAGGGACGAACGTGCTCAAGACGCTGGACCAGCCTTTCTGATGGGCGTGTTTTCCGCCACCACCACCATAAGTTGGAGGGGGAGGGGGTCCTCCTCCTCCTCCTCCTCCTCCTCCTCCTCCTCCTCCTCTTCGTCCTCATCCTCCTCCTCGTCCTCCTCCTCCTCGTCGTCCTCCTCCTCCTTCCCCCCATCCAACTAATGGTGGTGGTGGTGGTGGAAAACAGGCCCATCACTTTCGGCAAGCGGGTCAGCACGCATCGGCCCAACTTTTCGGGCGGCGGCTTCTTGATCAGATGCTCGGCTATAGGAGGAGGAGGAGGAGGAGGAGGAGGAGGAGGAGGAGGAGGAGATAAGGAGGGACGGAAGAGGGGAGAAGGAGGGGAGGAAGGAGGAGGAGGAGGAGGAGGAGGAGAGGAGGAGGAGGAGGAGGAGAGGAGGAGGAGAGGAGGAGAGGAGGATGAGGAGGAGGAGGAGGAGGAGGGAGGAGGAGGAGGAGGAGGAGGAGGAGGAGGAGGAGGAGGAGGAGGAGGAGGAGGAGGAGGAGGAGGAGGAGGAGGAGGAGGAGGAGGAGGAGGAGGAGATGAGAGGAGGAGGAGGAGGAGGAGAGGAGGGGAGGAGGAGGAGGAGGAGGAGGAGGAGGAGCGGAGGAGGAGGGCGGAGGGCGGCCTAATTTCAAAACCAGGGCTCCCGCGCGAGCTGCCGGACCCCGCAGTGGAGCGGCCACGGTGCGGCAGCTGCACGGCTGCCAGGCCCGTGTGTTTGCAAAGGGAAATTTAGGACACACAAATAGATACACACAAATAAAATTATCCCCCCCATATTTTCCCATAGTTTCTGGGTTTTTGTCTTCCCCCCCACTTCCCATATTTTCCAATATTTTCCTGGAAAGCGACGATTGATTGTGTCTGTGTGTTTTTTCCCCTCCTCGTGTTTGCAAAGCAAGGGGCGGGAAGCTTCCTTGCACTTTCGAGCCCGACCTTGTCGCACGCCTCACGGTTCGACGAGCGGAGGGCGGTCTCTGGCAAAGCGGAGCCATACCATGCCAGCTTCCTTGCAGGGCGGGGGGCGGGACACGTCCTTGCACTTGAAAACCAGGCCTTGACGCATTCCTCATAGTTCGCACGATGCAGGGCGGTCTCTATCAAAACGGAGCCTTACCATGCCAGCTTCCTTGCAGGGCGGGGGCGGGACTCGTCCTTGCACTTGAAAGCCCGACCTTGACGCGTTCCTCATCTTGCCGTCGCTCGGACGTCCATCTCCCGTGCAACTGTTCGGCTTCGTGCGTGTTTTCGTTGCTCGATGGTCCCGGATGGTCCTCGAGGGCTCTCGCCGAAACAAAATGCACACGTCCGAGCGATGCCAAGCCATAGTTCACACGATGGAGCGCGGTCCCTGTCAAGACGGAGCTCCCGCGGGCGAGCTGCGGGCCCCCTCGGGACGCTCGGCCTTCCAGGCGTCGGGCACACCTCCGGCAGCAGAGCGGAGCGCCTGCAGGGACTTGCGCCGGGTGGGGGTGGGGGGGACTCGGGACAGGAGGGTGCAGTTCGGGGGGGGGGGGGGCGCGAGCGTGGATCAGCGATCCATGGATGTGGCGCGCGATCGCCGAGGTCATGGATCGGGGGAGGCGCCCTCCCCAAAATGCAGCTGGTGCCGCCCCGTTCGGCGGCGGAAAGCTGCGATTTCCCATGAAAGCGGGACCCGTCGGTAATCCACGCCCCCTTGATCCATGTTTGCGATCGCCTGGGTGGTGCAGCATCGTTGATACGCCTTGGGCTTATACTCTGGTCCTCCTCGCCCTCCCCTCCCTCGAGGGGGAGGGGGCGGAAGGGAGGACACTAGGATGGAGGGAGGAGGAGGAGGAGGAGGAGGAGGAGGAGGAGGAGGAGGAGGAGGAGGGGTGGACAGGAGGGAGTCGGGAGGAGAGCGTGGAGTGGCCTGGTGCCGCCCGCTGCGCCCTGCCTCCCTCTCCTCCCGCCTCCTTCCCCCCTCTCCCTCCTCCACTGCTGCTCCTCCCCTGCCCCCGCCTCGCCCTCCTGCCTGCCCCCTCGCCCCCTCCCGGTCGAGCTCCTGCTGCCCCCTCCTCTCCCCCGCGTGCTTCCCCGTCTTGTCCCCCTCCTCTCCCCGTCTCTGCTCTGCCCCCTTCCCATCGAGACGCAGTCTTCTCCTTCTCCCGCGCGGTGCCGAGGCGGGCATGGGGAGGGGAGGGAGCGGGGCGGGCGAAGCGGGCAGATCTACCATGTGGCGCCGGGGGCGGGGGGCACGGCGGCGAGAGAGGCGAGGTAGCCGGGGGTGAAGGCGTGGGGCCGCGAAGCCATCTCGATTTGCCCAGACAGAACGCATGTAGAGATGAGGGAGCCGTGGACCTTAGGTCGGACATGTCCCCCTGCAGGCAGATTTTGGAGGAACAATGAAAAAAGGTCCAACATACTCAAATTATCCCAGTGCGACCCTACCTAGGAGTTGGAGCCCCTAGGAAAGCAGCATTAGTAGTAACAGTAAAGCTAAGCTAAAGCTAAGCTAAAGCTAAGCTGAAGCTAAACTAAAGCTAAGCTCAAGCTAAGCTGAAGCTAAGCTAAAGCTAAGCTAAAGCTAAGCTAAAGCTAAGCTGAAGCTAAGCTAAAGCTAAAGCTAAGCTAACGCTAAGCTAAAGCTAAGCTAACACTAAATCTAAAGATAAGCTAACGCTAAGCTAAGCTAAAGCTAAGCTAAAGCTAAGCTAAAGCTAAGCTGAAGCTAAGCGAAAGCTAAGCTAAATCTAATCTAAGGCTAAGCTAACACTAAGCTAAAGCTAAGCTAAAGCTAAGCTAGAGCTAAGCTAAAGCTAAGCTAAAGCCAAGCTAATGCTAAGCTAAAGCTAAGCTAAAGCTAAGCTAGAGCTAAGCTAAAGCTAAGCTAAAGCTAAGCTGAAGCTAAGCTGAAGCTAAGCTAAAGCTAAGCAAAAGCTAAGCTAAAGCTAAGCTAAAGCTAAGCTAAATATAAGCTAAAGCTAAGCTACAGCTAAGCTAACAATAAGCAGAAGCTAAGCTAAAGCTGAGCTAAAGCTAAGCTAAAGCTGAGCTAAAGCTAAGCTGCCACTAAGCTGAAGCTAAGCTGAAGCTAAGCTAAAGCTAAGCTAAAGCTAAGCTAAAGCTAAGTTAAAGCTAAGCTAAGGCTAAGCTAACACAAAGCTAAAGCTAAGCTAAGCTAAGCTGAAGCTAAGCTAAAGCTAAGCTAAAGCTAAGCTAAAGCTAAGCTAACACTAAGCTGAAGCTAAGCTAAAGCTAAGCTAAAGCTAAGCTGAAGCTAAGCGAAAGCTAAGCTAAAGCTAAGCTAAGGCTAAGCTAACACTAAGCTAACGCCAAGCTAATGCTAAGCTAAAGCTAAGCTAAAGCTAAGCTAAAGCCAAGCTAATGCTAAGCTAAAGCTAAGCTAAAGCTAAGCTAAAGCTAAGGTAAAGCTAAGCTGAAGCTAAGCTGAAGCTCGGCTAAAGCTAAGCAAAAGCTAAGCTAAAGCTAAGCTAAAGCTAAGCTAAAGCTAAGCTAACACTAAGCTAAAGCTAAGCTAACACTAAGCAGAAGCTAAGCTAAAGCTAAGCTAAAGCTAAGCTAAAGCTGAGCTAAAGCTAAGCTGCCACTGAAGCTGAAGCTAAGCTGAAGCTAAGCTAAAGCTAAGCTAAAGCTAAGCTAAAGCTAAGCTAAGGCTAAGCTAACACAAAGCTAAAGCTAAGCTCAAGCTAAGCTGAAGCTAAAAAGCTAAGCTAAAGCTAAGCTAACACTAAGCTGAAGCTAAGCTAAAGCTAAGCTAAAGCTAAGCTAAAGCTAAGCTAACACTAAGCTAAAGCTAAGCTAAAGCTAAAGCTAAAGCTAAAGCTAAAGCTAAAGCTAAAGCTAAGGCTAAAGCTCCCAGGGGACTGGGGGAACCGCGGGGCGGGGACTGGGGGACCCGCCCGGGGCGTGTAGCACTGCCCGGCCCCTTTAAGCAAAGAGAGTAAGAACCCTTCTAGGCAGAGCCTAGGTAGGGAAGAATCATCAGAAATAGTTGAACAGCCGTCCCCAGACTGTTGCTTGACTATTTTTGAACTTTCCTCGTGTAGAGGGACGTGCCCGACTCAACTGTTGCTTGACTATTTCCCTACCTAGGCTCTGCCTAGAAGGGTTCTTACTTCTCTTAGCTTAAAGGGGCCGGGCAGTGCAAAGCGCCCCGGGCGGTTCCCCCAGTCCCCGCCCCGCGGTTCCCCCCAGTCCCCTGGGAGCCAGATTTAGCTTTAGCTTTAGCTTTAGCTTTAGCTTAGCTTTAGCTTAGCTTTAGCTTTGCTGTAGCTTAGCTTTAGCTTAGCGTTTCGCTTAGCGTTTAGCTTAGCTTTAGCTTAGCTTTCGCTTAGCTTGAGCTTAGCTTGAGCTTAGCTGTAGCTTAGCTTGAGCTTAGCTGTAGCTTAGCTTTATCTTAGCTTTAGCTTAGCTTTAGCTTAGCTTTAGCTTAGCTTTAGCTTTAGCTTAGCTGTAGCTTAGCTTTAGCTTAGCTGTTGCTCAGCTTTACCTTAGCTTTAGCTTAGCTTTAGCTTAACTTTAGCTTAGCTTTAGCTTAGCTTTAGCTCAGCTTTAGCTTAGCGTTACTGTTACTACTAATGCTGCTTTCCTAGGGGTTCCAACTCCTAGGTAGGGTCGCACTGGGATAATTTTGAACTTTCCTCGTGTAGAGGGACGTGCCCGACTCAACGATAACTTGCTACGCTCCACTGGACAGCAGCAGGCGATCGTAGCACCAGCGCCTGTTCAGCATGCTGACGCGTGCGCCGTGCAGGATGTCCCGAGAGCGTGGGGAAGTGGGGCAAGTGGGGCCTGGAACCAAGGAGGAGCACATCCCGGGCCAGATAAGCCGAGCGCACCCTGCCTCATCCAAGCCTGGCACAAAGGCAAGTTTGGGAGGCCTGGAAATGGGCACCAACACCAGCACAGGGGGGGGTGCCTCCACAGGGGGAAGATGATCCTGGATTTCGGCGCTGGTGGTAATAATTCGGTCACCTTGGCAGCCAAAGTATTACCACCATCGCCGAGACCGGGATCCTCTTTTTTCGGTGGAGGCACACCGCCGATGTTGGTGCTGGTGTCAATCCCTGGGCCTGCGAAAGTTGGGCTGTGCCTGGCCATCGCTCGGACGTCCATTTTCTGTGTTTTTGTCGGTTCCGCGCGTGGTTTTTTTCACGGAATGATTCAGGACGCTCCTGAATAATCCCCGCCGAGAAAAAGTGCACACGTCCGAGCGGTACCGAGGTGCTGGCATACTTCTGCGGGCCGGCGGGAGCAGCAGGAAAGCGGAGCGCACACGCCGGGCGCACCCGGCTGCCAGTGGACGGCCGAACGGGTCCTCGAAGGCGTCGCCGCGCGCATCTGCCGCGTGGCGCAGGCCTGCCAGGGGGGGGGAAGAGCACGGACGAGCACGGCGGGAGACTGGATCCTTGAGAGGAGCCTCGCAAGCACGGTCAGAGCACATGGCATCGGAGGCTCGCACCGCACAGCTGATATCCCTCTCTCTCTCTCGTTATACATATACATGTATATCTATATCTCTATATATATAGCTCGTCCCCTGTCATTATAATCCCGACTCCTCTCTTTTCATGTTCCGCCTCCTTCTCTGTATGATCCTCCTCCTCCTCACGCCTCTCCCGCTCCTCGTCCTCCTCACCTCCTCAGGCATCTCTCCTCTGGTCTTAGTACTCCTCATGTTATTGTCTTGTCCTCCTTCCTCTTAGGGTTCCCATTGAATTTGGATAAGGGTCCGAGAAGGCTTCAGCAGGGCAAGGAGCCAACCCATATCCAGAGGACTCTTGTTGAAGAGGGACATGTTTCCAATCAGCCGTCGATGAAAACGGACAGGTCCCAGATCCAAAGGATTCCTGGTGAATGTGGATGGGAGTTCAAACTAACTTCAGTACACACGGCGCAGATTTCACACCCGACTAACTACTATGCGTTTGAAACAAGATTCTACAGGATTCTGGAGCGGATCCCAGATTCAGAAGACCTCTATTGAATTGGGATGGGCGTCTAAACAAACTTCAAAGCAAACGGAGCAAGTCCCATACCCAACATATTCTCGTAGAGTGTGAATTGGGTCCTCTCGGATTTCAACAGATCCAGAGGGCTTCTATTTGATGTGAATCGGCTTCTAATCAGATGCCAATAAAGATGGAGCAGCTCCAGGATCCAACGAAGCCCGACTCATACTGAATATGATCATGGTGGGATCATAATCGAAAACAAACAAATCTCAGATCCAGGGGATCCCTATTGAATTTGGATTGGCTTATAACCAGCAGCCATTACAAGCTGAGCAGATCCAATACCTACAGGATTCCTACAGACTTCTATAGGACAGCAGGTCCAAGGGACTCGTATTGGGTTCGTACAGGACTCAACCGGACGTCAATAGAAACGGAGACGATCCCCGATCCAAAATATCCTTTTGAAGTGCGGCCAGATTCTTACAAGGCTTCAACATGAAAAGACCCAATACGATATCCAGAACATTCCAGCTTAAGTGTGATAGGGTTTCGGGTTCCCACCAACTGTCGATGGAAACGGAGCAGATCCTAGATCCAGAAGGCTCCGATTGAATTGGGATGGGCTTCTATGCAAACAAACTTAGTAGACCCAAACGGAGCAAATCGACGACCTAACGGATTCCGATGTACTTTGGACCAGATGAAATAGGATTTCAACCGACCCTGTGGGCTCCTATTGGACTTAAGTGTGGGTTCTAACTGTATGGTATGTGAATAAATTGATGACAAGAGTCCAATCGGAAAAGAGCAGATCCAATATACAGAGTTTGCCCTTTGAATTTGGATGAGATCCTGCTTGGCTTTCAATCGGAGGAGGGGGAGGAGGAGGAGGAGGAGGAGCAGGAGGAGGAGGAGGAGGCGCAGAGAGGAGGAGGGGGAGGAGGCGGAGAAAGAGGAAGAGTAGAAAGGGGAGGAGGAGGAGGAAGAGGAGGAGGAGGAGGAGGAGGAGAACGAGAACAGGAGCAGGCAGGAGCAGGGGCAAGGACAGACACGGAGGCCCAAGGTCTGGCAATTGAAAACCGTTGTGTGCTTCCAGCTTGTCCAACCTTTTTCCAACTTTCCCAGAGGCCAAACCACTCTATCTCCAGATGCTCCAACTTTCTCAACGACGGACCCTTGAAAAACGCTGTGCTTTCGAACTTGTATAGCCTTTCCCAGAGACTGACCGTTGAACAACGCTGTGTTTGTTTAGCTGTTTCAACTTTTTCCGCGTTTTCCAGAAACTAGCCGGTAAAACAAATTATGCGTTTTCCAGCTGTGCGAGCTTTTCCAAAGACTGACCGTTGAAGAACGTTGTGTGTTTCCATCTTCCCCATCATTTCTCCCAGAGACTTCGCAGCAGTGTAATGTTTGGGGAACTTGGAAATACTGGAAACAATGTTCCAGTCTCTGGAAAAGCTGGAACAAGCTGGAACTAGTTTCGAAACGCAGCGTTTTCCAACGGTCAGTCTCTGGGAAAAGCTAGGAAAACAGGAAACACATAACGCTTGTCAGCGGGCAGTAAAAAGAGAGAGAGAGAGAAGAGAGAGAAAGAGAGAGAGAGAGAGAGCGAGAAAGAGATAGAGAGAGAGAGAGACACACAACACATATACAGAGTGAGACAGATGAGGAAGAAGACGGAGAATAAGCAGTCGAGGATGAGGAGGAATCAGTAAGATGGCAGGGAGAGAATTAGAGAGAGAGAGAGATGGAGAGACAACAAAGGAGAGAGGGGGAGGAGAAGACGGAGAGGAAGCAGTCCAGAATGAGGAGGAATGAATATGATGAACGGGGGGGGGAGGGCGATCATATATGTGTATATATTAGATAGGGAGGGAGAGAGACAGAGAGAGAGAGAGGGAGGGAGAAAGAGAGAGAGAGAAAGAGAGAACACAAACAAAACACATGTTCATCTTCGCTTGCTTTTGCAAGCACGGGGGGGGACTCCCTCACACCCCCCCGAAAACAGGACCCCTGGGATCGAGGCCCACAGGGGCCCCCTGGACGCCCCTGCAGCAGGCCCCCTGGTCTTTCCGGAGCCCCTGGAAGCCCCTGCTGGGACAGGCAATGGGCCCAAATCTGTCACGAGGGCGGCCGAACGGCGCTCCGAGGGCCCCAAGAGGCCCCAGACACCCACCAAACGCGAGAAAACGACCCAAAGAAGACACCCGAGAGGCTCTTCAAACGGAAGAGTTGTGGATTTCCCTCGATTTCTATGTGATTTGGCGAATGCTCTGTTCTTCGGTCTTCCGGGCGTCCGAGACCGCCCAGGAGGCCCGAACGTCGCCCGAAAACTACCCGAAAGGGCTGACAGGCAGTCCAAGAGAGCCCCACGACGACCCAAGAGGGTCGCAAGATGGCCCGAAGAGAGCCCCATGGCAGCCCAAGATGTCCCCAAGATGCCCCCCGAAGCATTCCATATCGTGACCAGGTCGTTCAGGGAGATTGCGGTTGGAAGCAGGGTGGCCCGAGGAAGTCCCCAGAGGCCCCCAGAATGCGCCCACGAGACCTCCAGAAGGCCCAAAGAAGCCCTTTGAAAGCTTCGTTTGGCCTCCAGAAAGCCTCTGAGCAGAGGAGGATGGGGAAGAATTCGCAGGGAGGGGGCGGGAATGATGAAGAGGAAGAGAAACCATGAGGGAATGATCATGAACAGCATGTGCAGATCAACGATGTCGGATGAGGCAACAAATAGGCATCGCTCATACTTGAGTTTACCTTTTCTGCTCTTCGCATTGATGCCAAGCTTCAAGGTCTAAGGTGCGTGGCGCAAAGCGCAGAGGAAGTCTTGTATGAATGAATGCACAAAATCATGTCTGCATGTAGGCAAGTATGCATGTATGCTTGTATGCTTGTAGCATGTCTGTCTGCCTGCCTGTCTGTCTGTCTGCCTATATGCATGCATGCATGCACGCATGTATGCATCTATATATGTATATGTGTATAGATGTACGTATCTACACATATATTTATGTGTATATATATAAGTGTATATATATACAGATATAGCAGATAGCTCGCGCCGCATCGCCGATGCATCGTCGCTGCTTCCGCGACGCCCAGACGGAGACCATCAATCCCGGGATCGCACCGCATCGCAGGATGATCGCCGATGTGGCGCAATCCTCCGACCCCACATGCCCTGGCTCCGACTAGGGGGCCTGGGCGTAAAAAACAATGAGGGGGGGCGATGGGAACGGCCTTGGCGTATTGTCATACATTGGCAGAACAGCGAGTCCTGCATTTGCTTGTTGAGTGGTTTTGTGTGTGGATGGTGAGCAGCAGGCCGTCTGGCCGGGTAAGGCTCCATGGCCGACGCAGGGCAGGCCCCTGGCACCCGTGCCCCGAGGCAGGCCGCGCATCGCCAGAGTGCCTCCGCCGTTTTGGTGAGGATGCTGAGGAGGAGGATGAGGAGGAAGAGGAGGAAGAGGAGGAGGAGGAGGAGGAGGAGGAGGAGGAGGTGCAGCAAGATGAGGAGGAAGAGGAGGAGGAGGAGGAGAAGGAGAAGGAAAAGGACGACGACGGAAACGAGGATGAGGAGGAGGAGAAGGAGGAGGAGGAGCGCACGTAGCTGAGGAGGAGGAAGAGGAGGAGGAGGAAACGCCACCACAGAGAAGACAGGGCGACCAAGAGCAACCGACGAGCGAGGCCCGTCCAGGGGCACGATGGGGAATCCGCTGCTCCTCGGGGGAGCTTCGCCGCCGCCCGCCCTTGCTCCACCAGCACCGTGCCGCTGTGCCTCTACCGCCCCCGCTCCGAAAGTCTGCAGCCTCCGCGGTCCCCCGTGGGGCACGGGCAGGCCTGCCCCAGTGCCAGCGCCGCCGAGCGAGCCGGGGCGCGAGGTTCTCGCGGCGCCACGGCACCCGAGCCCATCACGAGGCGTTCGTAACGCTTCGCCGCCCCTCCCCCCCCGCCCTCCCAAAGGGCCGCGCCACTTCGACCACGCAGCGGAGACGCCGGGATTCAGGGAGCGGTGCTCCAGACCGCGCCGCACCTCCAAGGCATCGGCGACGCGCGCGATTATGCGACACCATCTGCTTTGGGCCCACTCTGGCGAGCAATACGCGGCATGAACATGTGGTTCAGCTCTCGTAGCACCGCTTGAGGCACATCACATATCTGATAGCACTGAAGGGCCTGAGAGCAGGACATTTGAGAGCACACTGAGCGAGGGCACCTTCCAGCGCGTCGAAAGCCCCAGTTTTGCTGGGCAGGAGTGAGAAAGTGGTAATCATGGGAATCGCCAGAACAACTTGAGCCATCGCGCCCATGGAAAAGATGTTTCACAAACGGCGGGCTCCCGGTCCGCAGACAGCATTCCCGAACAAGCACATCCACGTGGGCCCCTCCTTTATCACCGCCAGAGATACATGACATACCCGGTAGCACTGAATGGCCTGGGAGCAGGCCAGTTGAAATCACATTGATTGAGGCACTGGCAGTCGCGTCGAAATCCCCAACCCCAAGATTTGAGAGCACGCGAAGCGTTAATATAACACAGCACAAACATGCTCAACGAACAATTGTGGCCATGATTGGGCGACTACTTTTGAATTTGCCAGTGGCCGTCTTTCCGACGAGATGCTCATGCTTCTTACCGTTGGCCGAGCATCGGCCTTTCTTCATACAATACCTACGAGTCGACGCAAGTTCGGGGCATCCGAAAGCGAGCAAAGATGTGTGCTTCTGACAGAAGCTAGCTGTGAAGGTTCCAGCCCCGCGCCGCCCGAGTAAATGAAATTGCCTGGTCGACCAAATTCTCGCGGCCATGTGATTCTCGATGACCGCTCGAACTCCAGCCTCGACGCACGCGCTCGCGAGGGCCGCCGAGGCGCGCGCGAGCGCATTCATGGCCTAGGCGCCAGGCGGACCTTGCCTGAATACTTCTCCCAATGGCCCGGGGCACTAAGCAACCCGGGCCCCAAACCCCGGAGCGGGGCGGGGCCGGCCCCCCCTCTCCGGGATCTGGGCCAGGAGGCGCAGGGGGCCCCGAGCCAAACGAGGCGACAGGACTGGGCGCAGGCGAGGGAGAGCAGAGGCTGCCAGGCGTCGGGCCGAAGGATATCTCGATCAGGCGAGCGCGCGATGTCGAACGCGTGGACAGCGCGGCCTCTCTGGGCCATCTCGAGCGAGAGGTGCTTGCAGCCAGCGATGCCTTCGATGAAACGCCCCCGTCTGCGGGGGGGCCCCGGCGGCGGCCCGGCGAAACTGCGAGGGTGACAGGGGGGGGTCTGCCGCCGCCGCGATCGCCCGATCGCGGATGGCGGGCGGCGCGCGCGCTTCGCGCTGCAGGCGAGCGGCCGCCTCGAAGCGCTGCGTCGAGGCGTCGGCGCTCCAGCTGCCCCCCTGTTTCACTTTCAGGGCCATTCCGAAGTTGCCCCTCCGGTCCTCGGGCGGGCCGCCGTGCCATAGCAGCCGGGGCAGGCCGCAGACGCGCTCGAGCCTCGCCTCCAGCTTGGGGGCCTGGAATAGCGCGTAGAGACGCGGCCTCGTGAAAGGGGCGATTCGCTGGCCCACCGCGAGCCTCGCCGCCGGCGGCGGCGCCGGGCCGACGAAGCTCCTCCTCTGGTGGTCGATCATCAACGACGACCTTGCCCCCCGACGACGCGTTGAGCTCCGGGCACTCCGTGACGCGTGCGTTGACCGACTTGCATTCCGGGCGATCCGCAGCTCGCCGCACTTCTCGCGGACGAAGACAGTCGTGATGAGGTCCTGAGCGTCGGCGGTGCATCGAAGCATGTTGGCCCCGCGGAACCGCGCTGCGGAGTCAGCGCGCAGGCCCCTGTCACGGGCCAGCGTCGCGCCCATGTAGGGGGCGACTGGCTGCTCGCTCTCCCGACGCTGGCCGAACTCATCCCTGGTCAACATCGTGCGCAGCTTGAACTCTCGACGCCGCTGGGCACCTTCCGGGTCGAGAACATCAAGAGCGGTAGGGGGCTGCTCCAGCTCCTCGGGCGCCGCGATCAGAGGCATCATCCTACGGCCACAGCACTTGAACCTCTCCACTGTCGATGGCAGGGTCGGAGCCGAGATGCTCGAGGGCGGCCTCTCGCTGACGAGAAACAGAAGGCACTCCAGCGGGTTGGGCGCGCCGCAAGCCTGCGCGCTGAGCCTCTGCCTGGGCCTCGCTCCTGTCCGCCGAGGGCGGCGCCGACTGGGCCGTCGCGGGCGCGCCGTTGAGCTCATTCTGGTTCGCACTTATTCGCCCACGGGTCCTTAGCGTGCCGGCGCCGAAGCCGCTGTGCTGCATGAAACAAATACGAGGCGTCTGGCGTCGCCTCGGCAAAACTCGGGAGCGGCAGCAACTCCCTGGGCACTCGCCGACCCCCTGCGTCCGCCGCGGGAGCGGGGTGGCGGGGGCGGCGTGCCCGGGGGGCAGGCGGGCCCAGACGCCGCCCCCGAGGGCTCTTGCACGTCACGAAGCCTCTGCGGCGCAGGCCCCCGCCACGCCATCCTTGCCGCCCTTTGCCCTGCCATTGGCCCTCGCGATCGTCTCGTCCTGCGCCTGGCTGGCTGCGTCACCGCCGCGTCCACGACGCGGCTCAGCCCTTCCAGCTCGTAGACGCCCCCGTCGCCCGCCGGCGCCTTTGAGTCAAAGGCGCCGGCGGGCGACGCCCCCGTCGCCCGCCGGCGACGGGCGCCTTCGAGCGCTGGATCAGGGTGTCAAAGGCTTTGACACCCTGATCCAGCGCTCGCGAGCGTGGGCCCTACTGTCGCCGTCGCCCCGCAAGTACCTCATGTGCCAGATGACGGGCCGCGGCCCCTGCAGATCCCAGCCGCCCTGGAGGGAGTCCTCCGACGCGCTGGCCACGGCATCCTCCCACGTCCTGCGGCGCTCGCCCTGTGGCCCCAGCTTCAAGGCTGGGGAGAACGCGTTTTCTCGGGCGAAAGCCGCCGCGTCCGTCTGCGAGGGCTGCGCGACGCACAGGGAGTAGCCTCTGTCATGCTCGAACGCCCGACCCGCCATCCACATCGATCCCGCCGGGAGCTGGCGGCCAACGAGGTTGCCCACTGCGCAGCCAGCACGATCCTCCAGAGCAGCCCAACTCACGCAAACGGGCGGCGTCAGCACGCCTCCCGCCACGGGCGCCGCAGCGCCGGCAGCCCCGACCAGCGCGAGCGGAACTCCGAGCGCGGGGCCCGTTGCCGCCCCATTCGCCGCCGACGCGGGAGCTCCGTGAGGCGCGATCAGGGCGCCGCCCACAAAGGCGGGGGCTGGGGAACCAGGAGCCACCAGCGGCCCGCCACGCGCCGCGGGAGGCCCAGCAGCAGCGGCCGCTGGCACGAGGGCGCCGGTTGGGCCAGGATGCCCCGCCATCCCGCCCAGCGGCGGACTCAGCGGCGAGGCTCGCCGCCAAGGAACGCCGCCGCTACAGGATTGTGTATCGCCCTCGCGGTCAGGCCCTGGCCGAACCTCTCGAACTCGTCGTGTGGCGCCAACGTCGCCGACTCGCTCGAATTCGGGAGGGGCGCCCGCAGGGCATGGCAGCAGTCGAAGTGGAGACTCCGAGCGAGGCCAGGTAGCATATCGGGCAGCCAAACGAGTCGTCGAGTCAGTGCCGTCCACCGCCCAGATCGGTCCGATGATCCTGGGCCGGCTTCGTTTTCGACATCGGCCACCAGCTCGGGCGACGGGGGGCCCCGGTAGATTCGACGCAGCACTGCAGACTGAGCAGCAAACCATCGCAACAAGAACTGGTAGTGCACGGGGAAACCCAATGTCACCGCAATCCGACCGTAGCGCTCTTCCTCCGTCTCCAGCATGCGACCCCGCGTCAAAGGACATGTTGTTGGGCGAGGCGGCGGCGAGAGGTAGTCGGAAGGGAAGGGCAGCCCGAACCCCGGCAGCCCCAGCTGGGGCCAGGAATAGCTGTGACGACTCTACATCGCCAGAAAAACTTGAACCATCGCGTCCATAGAACGGAGAGATGCTTCACAGACGGCGGGTTTCCAACCCGCAGACCCGCGGACAACATTTCCGAGCGAGCACATCCATAAACCGTTGGAGGTCCGCGCGGATTTATTGGATCTGATCTGGACCACCTCCCTGGCGCGCGGAGCGCGCCAGGGGCGGCGCGGGAGGCGCCGTCAGGGGGACTGCAGCGCAAACCCAACACATCCGCGCGCAACTCCAAACTGCTGTGATCGTGCCGTTTACTTTGCTTCGCCTCTCGGGATGGCGAGAGCCGGGCCGCCTCCCGCCCCGTCCTGCGCAGCCCATCCACACCCCCACCCCCCGCGGCCGTCCGTGCGCGAAGAGGCGGGAAACGAGGGAGCAGAGCAGTATACGAGTCCACCCCAGCAGCGCGTCGGCGCCACGGGGGGTGGGCAGGGTCGACGAGGAGCGATGCAAGACAAGGAGGAACAAACATCATAGTAAGACGCCATGAAACTAAGCTCCTGGCGCTCCGCGCGGATTTCTTGGATCTGCGCTGGACTCCCCTCCCTGGCGCGAGGAGTGCGCCAAGGGCGGTGCTGGAGGCTCCGCAAGGGGGGGGGCTCAGCGCGGATCCAAGAAATCCGCGCGGAGCGCCAGAAATCTATGCTCATGGCGCTCCTCCTCCTTGAAACTAAGGGAGAGAATGCCTCGGGTGCGCGTTCCCTCTTCGAAATCATGTTGCGCGCGTCGCCCCTGGGGGGGCGACGCACACTTAATATTAGCACACTGGGGTGACGCCGGCAGCAAGTAAAACAGGGCTAGGATCGGGATAAATCGCTCCAGAGCGTTTCGGAGCGCTCTCAGAGCGTTCCGGAACGCTCTGGAGCGGCCGCGGCGCCCAATACATCCTCCAAACCCGCCGATTCTCAGAGATTTCGAGTTATCCCGATCCGATTTTGTCCCGATCTTCGCGTCGTTTTAGCAAGACGAGAAGGTGCAAGAAGAAAGGGACAGAATGCCTCGGTCGCCTGTGCCGTCCTCGGTGCGGCTGGGTCGTCTCCGCGGCGGTCGGAAGCCGGCCGCACCCATCGTCAGCTCGTCGGCGGAGAGGGGCACGCCCGTGTCGGCGCCGAGGCCGTGGCCTCGGCAGGCGCCCATTGCCCTGTTCCTTACCGGCTAGTGCACTTCTCCTCCCTCCTTCTCCTTCCTCTTGCCTCCTCCTCTTGCCTCCTCCTCCTCCTCCTCCTCATTATCATCATCACCCGCCTTCTCCCTCCTCTTGCCTGCTCATCAGTCCTCTCCTCCCTTTCCTCCCCGACGCACTCGCAGCAGCCCCGCAGGAGGAGCAGCAGCTCGTTGCGTCGCCCGTCTTCGTAAAGTATAAGGAGCTGCTGGCGAAGCAGGTCCTGCCATCAGGAGGGGACAAGGGCTCAACCCCAGGCTCCAAGGGCTTCCGAGGTCCCAGTGCCCGTCTATATGGATTTGGATGGCCTTGATCCCGAAAAGGTCGACTTACGTACTGTTGACAGCTGCTCGAACACAGGGGGAGAAACAACATTGTGCGATTGCAAATAGTATTCGTGAGACGGACATCGAGGCCAACAAAAACATAGTGTGGGTGACACAATGTATGCTCTGGATGTGTCCTGGCTATTGAGATGTTCTTGTCTGCGTCAAGTTGCCCAGTACCTCCTCTGAGAGGTGCCCCCGATAGGACCAAGCATGATGCAGATGCTAAGCTTCCCCTCGGGTCTTTCATCGGCTCCTCATGGCGCACGCCGCGCTGACGGCTGGCAGGGACAGACGCCGTTGCTGTTTTTTCCGCAAGAGGTTGGAGTCAGTGAGGAGTTCGTCGGCCAGGCGGCTACCAGTCTGCAAGGTCGACACAGGTAAACTCTCCTCTGGCGTCGCAGTGTTCGCTCGCCTTGCTGTGCGCCTTCGACGGCCTGACAAAGGAGAAGGGCGCATCTGCGCCCACCGTGCTGTCACCGTGCTGTCAAGGCGCTCCTCAACGTTCCTTAGTTGTCTGCAGGCTATTGTGATTTGATCCTCCTCCTCCTCCTCCTCCTCCACATCAAGTCTGCGGATGGCCACAGCGAGTCCACCATGGCTCCAAGGCGAAGGATTCTTCGAGGCGACGGGGATCTGGCGCCTGGGATCCTGGAAATCCCGAGATGCCCGCAGCAATTAGATTGTTGTTTTTCCCCCCCCC
>CAUYUJ010007829.1:0-22500 GCA_963575745.1 Prorocentrum cordatum
AGTCTATTCTGTTTTTAGAAAGGAGAATCTATATGGTGCAATCGATGTTGTCCACGATACGATGTGCAAAACATGTTGCCCAGTCAAGGTGGTTCAACATGTGGTGCAACTAACGTTCTGCAATATGTGTTGTGCGATCCATGTAGTGCCTGGGCGGCGGTGGCCACCAGCGGCGACGAGGCGGGCCCACGGGGCGGCGACGGCGGCAAGAAGGCGGTGGATGCGACAGACGAGCCCAGACGACGGGGCGGCGACGGGGCTGCGACGGCGGCCGCAGGGTGGTGGATCCGATAGGCGAGCCCGGACGACGGGTGGCGATGAGACGGCGATGGGTCGACTACACGTAAGAGTGACCTTCGCCGGAGTGACCTTTGGTGCGGGCACAGATGGGCCCTCAGATGGCTGAAAACGAAGCGGGAGCAGCGGCTTGCGCGCTCAGGTTTGGCCCCCTCGCGGCCCCCAAAAAGCCGCGCACCAAAGGTCACTCTTACCCAGGGTCACTCTTGCGTGTAGCCGAATGGGGCGGCGACGGCGACAACGACAAGGCGACGGACCCCGACAAACGAGCCCAGTTCCTCAGAAGACAACTGCGAAGCCCCAGGCGCAGGCACCTGTCTCAGGAATAGCCAGAAACACAGCCGGGCCAGGAAGGCCCCGGGGGCCAGTTCTCAAAGAGCCTGTGTCCAGGCACAGGCCGGCCAGGGACCCGCGACCATAGACCCAACGCCTGCGGGTCCCCCTGGGTGACGGGGTGGGGACCCACTCGGGTACCCTTGGGTTGTTTTTGGTGCGTGAAAGAGAGAGAGAGAGAGAGAGAGAGAGAGAGAGAGAGAGAGAAAGACACACACACACACACATACATACACACATATAGAGAGAGAGAGAGAAAACGAGTCAGGGAGGGTGAAGCTGGAGGAGCCACATGACACTACCACGCACGTGTTTTGGGCTCGAAGGGCAGCGGGACGAAGTGGACGAGCACGCTCACGCACCAGACGACAGACTTCACGAGATGCGACGGCCGACAGCAAGCAACCTCACGGCAAAACCAGGAAATCTTACAAGCAACATGACGCACACCTAGAAGCCATTGAACAATTTACACAAGTGTCAGATCAACGCCCACCAGTTGGAAGCACCATTGGCATCGCATTTGAGAAACGCCAGTCACCGTATGTGACGCACATCATGTTCCTCGGCGCTTTTCCGTACTTGGGATAAGCCCCAAGGGCGTGAAACAGGATGGAAATACTTCTTCCAAGAAGAAAGGGCTTCGAGCAGCGTACATGAAGGTGAAACAAACCTTTGACCACGGGAGGCTCCGACCCGAACGCACGATTACCACCACGCGGACGAATTTGGTAACATTGCTGTGATATTGAATGGGGCGTGGAAGTGCGGGCATGCGCTCCAGACCCGAACGGTAGCTTCCAGACCCGAGGCATGGGGCGTGGTACCCCCTAGCGCAATACGTATAGCTTCGCACAGACTCAGGAAGTCGAAAGCCGTACTCAACGAAGTCATCCAGTCTCGCCATCCGGCAGCAGCTGCAAAGACAGCCGCAGCGGGAATCGGAACCCTCCAAGCGCCACGCGAAGGCACTGGACGCGACCTGGGGCCCATTGCAGAGCCAAATGCTACGGATGGGACTCGGGCCGCATGTGTTTGAGTCAGGGAGGGCAGGGATGGAGTGAGAAGGCATGCAGGGATAGATGGAGGGAGGAGGGATGGAGATGGAGGTGGAGGAGGACCGGATCAGGGTCACCAGCTGAACTACGAGGGCCACGACCGGGGCTACTAGGGCCACCAGCTGAACTACGAGGGCAACCCCTTGAACTAGGCGGGGTACGACGGGCCACCAGCGGAGCTACGTGAGCTACGAGAGCCACCACCAGAGCTGCGAGGGCCACCTGCGGAGCTACGAAGGCCACCAGTTAAACTACGTGGGCCGCCAGCTGAGCTACCTGGGCCACCAGATGGGCTAAGACGGCCACCGGCGGAGCTGCGGGGACCAGCTGAGCTTCGTGTTTCACCGGGCCTGGCCGAGCTACAAGGGTATCCAGCTGAGCAACGACGGCCACCAGTACAGGGTTTATCTCACGATCCCCACGAGACTACGAAACGTGCCCGTGGAGACGATGGGCCCTGATCTACAACATGGACCACTCCAGATGGTTTGTCTGTTCAACCTGAAGGCTACTGCGTTACCTCGTCTACAGCGTGAAGGGCAAGGTACGCCGTGTAAAGTATCAAGGGCTGGGCACACGTGAAGGGCAAGGCATCGCTACATGCAAAGTATTGCGTCATCCGCAACCGCTACGACATTCCTTCAATGGCCCCGCCACTCAACCCATGTTTTTTCCATGTTCTCTACATGGGTGTATTAGGGTACGGTCTCCTCCCTCCCTCCCTCCCCCCAATCTGGAAAGTCGTTATCGGGCGTGGGTACGACCCTCGGCCGCGCTCGGCCGGCGCCCTAGGGGCGCCCGCGCGCGCGTTCGCGGCTGGGAACGCCGCGTGGCGCTGCGAGAGAAAGAGGGGGACCGGAAAGGAGGACGAGGATCCAGGGAGGGAAAGAGGGGAGGTGGTGGGTTTAAAACGGGGAGGACAAGAGGGACATGTGAAAGGCGGAGGGGCAGGGGCAGGAAGAGGAGGAGCAAACGGAGCGCGGGATGGATGGAAGCAGGACGAGGAGGATGGCGAGGACGGTCACGGTTACCGACTGTCTGAAGAACTTCCCAGCTCCCCCCACGACGATTACAAGATCGAGATGGGTCCAAAGCAGAGCTTCCCCCCCGCCGTTTACCTCGCGGCAGCGCTGGCTGCCCTTCCCCACGGAATGAACGGGATGGTTCCTGACGGCCCCTTCACAAGCGCCATGCCCTGACGTAGCGTATTACCGTAGAGTTGGACACGCGGCGCGGCGCACAGTGAGAAGACCCAGGGGCTCAGTGGCCCAGCGCGCAGCCCACGTGGTGCAGTCAGGTGCCGACGTGCTGCGTTCTACTCAACTACATGCGTTTCTCCTCACCTTCCTCGGCTGCCAATTGGGCTTAATAGATAGTCAAGACAGCACATGCCCCCCCGGCGTGCCGTTCCACACTTAGAGAGGATCGGGCGGAAGGCCCGCATGGCTGCCACGGCATGCCGTATACACTTCTATGCAGGATAGACGTACGGAGGACTCACCACCAAGACCACTGCCATCATCGTAGTTCTTAAGGACGATCTCGAGGAGCAAGAGTACTAAACATCGCTGAACGTTCGCCATAGGTATGTGGACGAGGAATCGCTGCTACGATCCAGTACCATGACATCACACTCATGCTTATTAGGTACTACTCACCACCAAAACCCACCCAAGGCAACGACCGCAAGGGGTACGTCGCGACCGTGGTTCAAGAGGATGGAGGAGACCGCCAGGAACAAACCCAATAACAACATCCTTTTGGTCGCGAGCGACCTCAGCGACGGCGTGGACATCACATCGGAAGGAGCTCCACCAGAGCCGCAAACATTGGGACCGGGACGAGAACGCGAACGATTACCAGGACGACCTGGACACAAGGCGCACTTCTTCGCTGACAAACAAAATGTTACGCCAGCCAACACAGTCGGCATGTGGAGACCCACCTACCTCGGCGAGAAGAACGCAAACTGCATCGACTACATCACTGCGCCTCAGGAGCCTGTCAGAAGCATGATCTCGCAGGGGGCGTTCCTGCGCATGGGCACGCGACTAGACCTGATTGAATGCCCAGAACATCCAGACCAAGTTCCAGTCCATCTGACACGACGAAAACCCGCAACGACAACACGTGCGACAATTGCCGCAGCCAGCGAAGTGGGACCGAGCCGGAAAATTTCGAGCAGTGCGTAAATCACACCACTGCGTTGACTTCATCCAGGACCTCGATAACGCCATCGAGCAGTAGGAACCCGAGGGCAAGGGCACCGACGCACTTTCCAGGACAGTAACAAGACAATCAGCACCTCAGCCCAACAATTCTACGGACAGCAACCGGCTACCCGGACTGAGTGCAGCGAGCTGGGGACCACCCGCAATGATTACGCAGGCTGAGCGCAAGTTCCACGATCGCGCCAGACCTGAAAAACGCAGAGACAGCGCAGATCACCTACGACACCAAACCAAACGCTCCGGGTCGATTTCTGGAAGCTGCCAGGAGGTGATGGAGTAGATGCCGCGCGTGGCGGAGGAGAAGGAGCTCTGCGGTAATGGCCTCGAAGAAGATCTGGCAAGGACAACGGGCAGATCGCGAATACTGGGAAGACAGCTAAACTACGACGAGCAGCACCACCTACCGCAACACCTTCGGATATACGACGAAAGCTGAGGCACCCCCCAGCCGAACTGCCCGAACGTCAACGGCGCCAGGGGCCCCGGTCAGATCGAGCAGTTGAACGCCCCGACATTTTCGAAGCATTCTTCAGAGCAGCGCCCGCAGCAATGCGCATTAGCCACTTCGCGACAGTCTGATGGCGCTAGGTCGCCGCCGGAGCCGCCAGGAAGAACGCGACGATTGACCCAGCAGGCAAGAGGATCTACCGCATCATGGATCATATTGGCAAGGCGCACTACTTAGTGCGCATGCGACGCAACGCTGGCAGGGCGCACAGCGACCAGGACTACGGTTGCATGAGAAGAAGACGGCGAGAGGGGGCGATGCTGACCGCGGCAGAAGTGGGGTGCCGAGCGCGACGGGCTGGCGGGAACTACGCGCCCACCCTGAAGGACATGCCCAACGCGGTCGCCAGCTGTTCTCGGCCCGCCATGGGCGCCGCGAGCAGCGAGATCATACAGGGGGGCCTGCGGGCGGTACTTACAATGACGATGCCACCGGCGAGCCGCGTTCAACATGCCGCGCAGGGGCGCAGACAATGGCGCCTGCGCCAAACCGCGCTGCGGCGGCCTCATCGGCGACCCCGTGCCTGGCCAGGAGCTCCGCGGCGAGCTTCGCGTCGCGCATCTCACGCTGGGTGAAAAACGACAGCGAGGAGCTGGAGGCGGACCTGCTGCTGCGCGGCCGCTGCGAGCTCTTCAAGCGCCCAGCCTACGGCGGGCTGAAGTACGCCGACGACCTGAGAAAGCTCACCCTGGGAGGCCACGTCGCGGACGCGAAGGAGATAGTCGACATGGCCAAGAAGGTAGACGAGACCCTTCGCGCGCTTGGACGAGATCGGAATGCGGCAGAACCCAGGCAATCAGGATGACATCGCGCACTTTCAGCGGCTCGGCACCGCCGCGGCGCGCGGCGACCTCAAGAAGGAAACGGGCTGCAAGATCCCGGGGAAGGCCTTGGGCGCGGCGCGCAACCTGGGACCGCGCGTCGCGGCCACTCAGAGCTACGCGACGGACTCGCATGGACGCGGTCGCGCCATGGGGAAGGGCTACCACGAGCGCGGCGGTTTCTGGCTCAAGGCAGGCGCCCCGTCCCAGTGGGAGTGAGCAGTGCTGATATGCCGCGCGATCAACGCGGGCCCCTTCCTGCGTCGAGTGCTTTCCCCCCTGCGCAGAGGAACTGCTGGCAGCTGCCCAGCGCGGCGAGGGCCTTGATCGGGCGCGACATTCGAGGGCGAGCGCCCACTCGCCGTCCAGATGGTAGCGCGAGGAGCGTGACCACCCTGGAGGATTTCCGCCGCTAGCCATACCTGCCGCCAGCGGGAGAGGTGCTGGTTCGCCGATTTGGCTGGCGAGAAGCGTCTTGTGATTCCTGAGAAATCACAGGCAGTTGAAAGTTACGACGCGTGGCGAGCGCGGGTTTGAGAGGCAGGGGGGGCCCAAGAGCGACGAGAGCCCTTGGGCCCGCCGCGTCGTTCAAGATGTCGCGTGCGCCTGCGAGGTTTCGGAGAGTTTTGCCGACGTCTTCGGAGGCGACATTTCGATCGGGGAAACGTTCGCAAAACATGTTCGATAACAAATGCACCCACTGGACAGCTAAATCAGCCATCGCGCCCCCCCGTTCAGGAGTTGGCCAGGATGACGAACTGCGAGAACATCAAGCCCTACAAGAACTGCAGCCATGGAAATGCGAACTCATGGAGGGGGAGGAGGACAGCGGGCTACTGTTCGCAAGCAAGGAGGCGCTCCGCAGCCATGACGCGCGCAATCGTCACGCGCACAATCTAGCGGCCGTGCTATCGACGGACGACGAGTGCATTCATTGCGAGCGAGTGCCTCACATGCAAAGAGACCGCTTGGAAGCATCTGACACGAAGCATGACCCGATGCTAGTGAAATACAGATCGGAAAAACAATGCAGTGCCAGCCTGAACCCCGCAATCCGACGCGCTCTATCTGTCGTCATCTGGGCTTGGACAGAGGGGGTCGTTCAAGACGCTCGCGTACGCACTTCCCTCGCAGATTGCGATGGCCCGCAGAGCAGCCAACAGCGCAATATGTCGGTCTTTGACGACCGTCCGCAGCGGGGGGCAGCGCCGCAACCGGGGGGAGGACGACGACGCCCAGTCCGCAGCTGAGGTCGGCGACCGCCCGCTGGGCACGCAGCGGCAGTCACAGGCGCGCGCAGCGGCAACGCGCAGATGGTGGACCTCACGGCGCGCTTGGTACTCGCGCTGGCAAGGGGGCAGGCAGAACCGACATCGGCGGTGCCGCAGACGTGTGAAAACATTGCGAATTGTGGCATCGTTTCTGGCGCTCGACTCCTGGCACGGAGTGCAGCGACGCGGCGCGGGGGCCCATGCGCCGGGCAACTCGGGGCGAGCAGGTGGGCGCAGCGTCGCTCGGCAGCCCGCGCGTGACGATCTGGGCGGGTATCGCTGCCCACCTGGGGCGCAGCCTGGAGGGCGGCGCCGAGAAGAAACGCGTGGAGAAGTACTACCAGGAGACGGCGCTGGGCGGCAGCGCGGAGATGATCGCGGACTCGGCGCCGGTCGCCAGAGCGAAGCGCAACGAGGGCAAGAAAGACAACGGCAACGCGACGAAGTGCAGGTTCCAGTTTCAGTTCAAACAGGTACACCACCAGCTCGAGACGATCGCCGCGCGGCAGCTGCAGGAAGGGGCCGCGAGACAGGTCGGAGCGGCGCCGAGAGGGGCGCTCGAGCGGCATCTGGGCAGGCTGGTAAACGGCTACACACCCGTCGCTCCCGCGACGCCTCCCCCCACGTTTGCGTGTAGGGGTCCATGGGTTGCCGGCGAGAGTGGCGCGGGGAGGGCCAGAGGTGGCCACGCGTGAAACGCCTGGGCACGGGGTGCTGCTTCGTTCTATGTTGCCGACCTCCATCATTCGCCCTGTGCCGAGAGCGTTCGAAATGAACGCCCGTTTCAAAGAACTCGTGCAAGCAGGTAGACCCCCTCCACTTCCCAGGCACAACACGCCAGATCTGTTCCAGTTGCAGGGCCCGCGAATTCCGAATCATGTTGCGGCGCGCCGATCTCTCCCCCCCGAACCAAGACGAAAGGGCAGGGGGAGAAGGGGCCAGGACAGGGGCGAGGAGAAGCAGGCGACAGGGCACCCGCAAACGCGGGTGTCACCCTGCCCGCAGACCTCTGTGTGGGGAGGTCGGTGGCCAGAGCGTTTCGGTGACGCCAGCGGCCCTTTTTCTACGATGTGAACACAGCTAGGCCGCACCAGATTTGTGATTGCTGTTCAGCTCGAGTCGAAGGGGTGTAGCACCGAACTGGCCCGAGAGGTCGCTCGATCGATCTATCCTCCTCCTCCTCTTCTTCCTCCTCCTCCTCCTCTCGTCCGTGCTCTTGGTTTGTGTTTGAACGAGGACAACTCGGGGCTCCCGCCGCGGGGCCATTCCATCGCACAGTCGTCTTGCGCACGGTAGGGGCCCTCAGTCCTTCAGTCCATCCGATGGCGATTTGGGCCCGATGCCTGTTCGGCCTTCTGCCCGAACGCCGCTTCGCCGCCGCCGCCGCCGCCGCCTCCGCTCGCAGGGAGACGGGGAGGGAGGGAAGGGGCGCCCGCAGGGCCACCGGCACCAGGCCGCGGAGGCGGAGGTGCAGACCGAGCCGGAGGGGCACGCCGCCCCGCGCGAGGCCGAGGCCGAGGCCGCGCTCGCCCAGCAGGCGCGGGCCGCGCCCGCCGCTCGTCCTGCGCAGGGCTCGCTCTTTCTCGCAATCCCCCGCGAGCACGGCGTCGACGACGTCGACGGCGACGACGACGACGACGACGACGACGAAGACGGCGACGGCCGACGAGGACGACGACGACGGACGACGACGCTGACGACGACGACGGCGACGACGACGACGGCGACGACGACAGCGGCGGCGACGACGACAATTGCGACGGCGGCGGCGGCGACGACGGCGACGAAGACAGCGGCGGCGACGACGACAACTGCGACGGCGGCGGCGGCGGCGACGACGACGACGTCGAAAGCGGCAGCAGCGGGATCGGTGACGATGCCTCGTCGCGCGCTCGTCTCTGAACCCGTTCCCTCCTCCACCTCCTACGTGTCCTTTTCATGGGGTGCAGGCGCTGGGAGTGAGAAGGGAGAGGAGGAGGAGGAGGAGGAGGAGGAGGAGGAGGAGGAGGAGGAGAAGAAGAAGAAGAAGAATATGAAGAGGAGGAGGAGGAGGAGGAGGAGGAGGAAGACGAGGAGGAAGAGAGGAGGAGTGGGAGGGGGAGGAGAGTGGCAAACGAGATTATGAGCAGGGTGAGAGAAGTGTAATGGGCCACGAGTCATCCTAACCCTCCATCACCCCCTGCTACCCCTCCTCATCGTGATTGTTTTTTCTCCTCCGCATCCACCTCCGCTTACTGTACGCTCGCACGGAGACCGCCAACTACAACGTTGCACGAGAAGACGCACGGCGAGTCATTACCGACCTGCGCGTGCACGGCATGGGCACGGCACGGCATGGCACGCGGGCGCGGCACGGAGGAGGAGGAGGAGGAGGAGGAGGAGGAGGAGGAGGAGGAGTAGGAGAAGAGGAGAAGAGGAGAAGAGGAGAAGAGGAGGAGGAGGAGGAGGAGGAGGAATGTGGGCGGTTCCTTTCTTGCACCTCGGAGTCCAGGGACGGCACGATGCGCGGACATGGCACGGCACGGCCCGCGTGCACGCGGCACGGCATGGCACGCGGGCGGCATGTTTCTCATGGCGTGGATTCTGGCAGCCAGCAGCACGCCACGGCCCGCGGGCGGGGCACGGCGCGGCACGGGCCCGTTTTGTTCCCGCACGCTGGGAGTGAGAGTCGCCTTCCGTGCAGGAGTCCCAGAAAGGTGTTTGGCCAATTTCGGCCTCGGGGGGCCCTCGCCGGGCCTCGGGACCGTCAAACAACGGCTCAGGATGGAGAACGGGTCCCCGGGGAAAGGGTCGGGACTTCCAGGGACCCCAGACTGAACAAATCAGGACGTCGCGTGTCTGGGATTGAAGCCCTTCAGATCACTCGCTGCGTAGGCAACGGCTCGTGTCCCCGTGCTTCCCCCTCTTCCATTCCCCTCTAATGTCCATGCATATATCAGATCCCCGTCGCACCATCAGACGTACCACCGGGGCGGGCCGTGTGTTTGCTTGAGACCGCCGTCGGAGGGATAGGGAACAAGGCAGGTCGGAGGAGGTTGGGGGAGGCGGGATTGGGGGGAGGGGCGCAGGAGAGGTAGGAAAGAGAGAAAGAGAGAGTCAGCGAGAAAGGAAAGAGCCAGAGGAGGCAGAGGGAGGCAGGGGGGATGTGAGGAGGGCTGGAGGTGGAGGTGGAGGAGGATCGGAGAGAAGGGGGAGCCAGGGAGGACAAGAGGGGATGAGGTGGGGAAAGGGGGGGAGGAAGAGAAGGAAGTATGAGTGGTGGAGGAGAAGGGGGGCAAGGGCAGGAAGAGGAGGAGCAAGGGGAGGGCGGATGGAGGAGAGGAGGAGAAGGAGGATGGCGAGGACGGTCAAGGTTACCGACGGCCTGGATGACCTCCCAGCTTCCCGCATCACTGTTACAAGATCGAAGTGGGTCCTAAACAGAGCTGTGCCCCCGCCGCTGGCTGCCCCTCCACAGCCAGTGAGCGGGATGGCCCCTGACGGCCCCCTCACAAGCGCCTCACCTCGAAGAAGTAGGTCGCACGGCGAGAAGACCAGGGTGAAGGAGTTCACGTACTGCCCCTTCCAGGATTCCCTCGTCGTCGGCTACCATCGCTCCGATCTGCTCGAGCAAGCGTTGAATGTTCCTCTCGAGGCCCCCTTCATGCGCCTGCCCGTACATCTTGCGGCCACCGGATGATTGGCCAGCACGCAAGATGCCGTTGACCATTGTTTTCACGGAAGCGTGCGCAGCAAGCTAAAGTTTGATATTGTTATTGTCGCGCGAGTTTGCCGTCTTCGCGTGGAAGATGATGCCTTCCAGCTGCCCTCCTCCCGCCCCCTCCTCATCCCGCTTCTGTTCCTGTTCCTCCTCCTTTTCTTCCTCCTCCTCCTCCTCCTTCTCCCTCCCTCCTCCGTAGCCATTTTGGCTCAAGCCTTTTTTTTTTGCTCAGGGCGATACCGCCCGTGCGCCCCCTTTTGTCCCGCGACGCCCCTCGGCCGGCAGCCTTCGGCAAGATGCAGCGGGCCCTCCGGGCGGCCCTCGTGCTCTCGGCCGCCGCGCGGGGAGCTGCCAAGGACGACGAGAAGAAGATCGACGGCCCTGTCATCGGGATCGACCTGGGGACCACCTACTCGTGCGTGGGCATCTACAAGAACGGCCGCGTCGAGATCATCCCCAACGACCAGGGCAACCGCATCACCCCATCCTACGTCGCCTTCACGGATGACGAGCGCTTGATCGGCGAGGCCGCCAAGAATCAGGCGACCATCAACCCATCGCAGACGCTGTTCGACGTGAAGCGCCTGATCGGCCGCCGCTTCAAGGACTCTACGGTGCAGAAGGACATGAAGCTACTGCCGTTCAAGATCGTCGACAAGGGTGGCAAGCCGTTCATCAACGTCAAGGTGAAGGGAGAGGCCAAGGACCTCCAGCCAGAGGAGGTCTCTGCCATGATCCTGACGAAGATGAAGGAGACTGCCGAGAATTACTTGGGCAAGGAGGTCAATCACGCAGTGGTCACCGTGCCCGCGTACTTCAACGATGCGCAGAGGCAGTCCACGAAGGATGCGGGGACAATCTCTGGGATGAACATCCTCCGGATCATCAACGAGCCCACAGCCGCCGCTATCGCATACGGTCTGGACAAGAAGACCGAGAAGAACATCCTGGTGTACGATCTTGGCGGCGGCACCTTCGATGTCAGCCTGCTCACTATCGACAACGGCGTGTTCGAGGTGGTCGCCACCAGCGGCGACACGCACTTGGGTGGCGAGGACTTCGACCAGCGCGTCATGGCGCATTTCGTCAAGATCTTCCAGAAGAAGCACGGCAAGGACATGTCCAAGAATCAGAAGTCGATTCAGAAGCTCCGCCGCGAGGTCGAGAAGACAAAGCGCGCCCTGAGCTCCACGCAGCAGGCTCGCATAGAGATCGAGGGGCTCTTCGAAGGAATCGACTTTTCTGAGACGCTCTCGCGCGCCCGCTTCGAGGAGATCAATGCCGACCTGTTCAAGAACACCATCGGTCCCGTCAAGCAGGTCCTCGACGACTCCGGCCTCAAGAAGAACCAGATCGACGAGATCGTGCTCGTCGGTGGCTCCACGCGCATCCCCAAGGTCCAGCAGCTGATCAAGGAGTTCTTCAACGGCAAGGAGCCGAACCGCGGCATCAACCCGGACGAGGCCGTGGCCTACGGCGCCGCCGTGCAGGCCGGCATCCTGAGCGGGGAGGGCGGCCAGGACCTCCTGCTGCTTGACGTCACTCCTCTCACGCTCGGCATCGAGACCGTTGGGGGCGTGATGACCAAGCTGATCGGCCGGAACACCGTGATCCCCACCAAGAAGTCGCAGATCTTCAGCACCTACCAGGACAACCAGCCGGCCGTGAACATCCAGGTCTTCGAGGGCGAGCGGCCCATGACGAAGGACAACCACCAGCTGGGCAAGTTCGAGCTCGGCGGGATCCCGCCCGCGCCGCGCGGTCAGCCGCAGATCGAGGTGACCTTCGAGATCGACTCCAACGGCATCCTGGCTGTTGGAGCTCAGGACAAGGGCACCGGCAAAGAGGAGAAGATCACCATCACCAACGACAAGGGCCGGCTCACGGAGGAGCAGATCGAGAAGATGATCAAGGAGGCAGAGCAGTTTGCTGACGAGGATAAGAAGGTCAAGGAGCGCGTGGACGCCAAGAACGCGTTCGACGGCTACATCCACTCGATGAGATCCGCAACCGAGGGCTCCGGCGAAAACAAGGGCCTCAGCGAGAAGATGGACTCCGAGGAGAAGGAGAAGATCCTCGATGCCCTCAAGGACGGGCAGTCATGGCTGGACTCCAACCCCGAGGCAGAGCCCGAGGACATCAAGGAGAAGCACAAGGAGGTGGAGGGCATCTGCGCCCCGATCGTCTCCAAGTACTACGGCGCAGGGGGCGGCGGCGGCGGCGGCGACGAGGAGGACGAGGACGAGGCGCACGACGAGCTGTGAGAGCTGGGCCACGGCGGGAGGCCCGGCCCCCGCGCAGGTCCTCGCGACAGCATGCCGCCCGGGGCGGTGCGCCCCGGGCCGCAGCACTCCCGAGGCGAGCTGCCAGTCCGAGGAGGCTGGCCCGGCCCCGCCACGCGCCGCGGCGGGTCGCCGCACATACCTCCGAGCTCTGCGGGGCTCGGCCAGCGACAAAAGATTCTCCCTCCCTCCTCTCGAGGAGCTTGCCCGTGCATGCACGGTGCTGTGCTTTCACTTGTACAACGAAGTCCGGGACACTGCTCCCCACCCTCAGACATCTTCTGCCGAGCATCGCAGGCTGCCATCAGCATGTAGCTGCGACGATGTTCGGCGCTCAGCTACCTGCGCTCCTCCTCCTCCTCCTCCTCCTCCTCCTCCTCTTCCTCCTCCTCCTCCTCCTCCTTCTCCTGCTTCTCCTCCTCCTCCTCTTGCAGGAAAGGGGAGGGAGGGATGGAAGGAGGGAGGGCTGGAGGGACTCAGGGAGGGAGGGAGGGGCGCCCGCAGGGTGCGCAGCACCAGACCGCGGCGGCGGAGGTGCAGACCGAGCCAGAGGGGCACGCCACCCCGCGCGAGGTCGAGGCTTCGCTCGCCCAGCAGGCGCGGGCCGCGCCTGCCGCTCCTCCACCTCCTCCTCCTCCTCCTCCTCCTCCTCCTCCTCCTCCTCGTCCTCCTCCTCCTCCTCCTCCTCCTCCTCCTCTCCTCGTCCTCCTCGTCCTCCTCCTCCTCGTCCTCCTCGTCCTCCTCGTCTCCTCGTCCTCCTCCTCGTCCTCCTCCTCGTCGTCGTCCTCCTTTTTTCCTCCTCCTCTTCCTCGTCCTCCTCCTCCTCCTCCTCCTTGTCCTCCGCCCTCCTCTCCTCGTCCTCCTCGTCGTTCTCTCCTCCTCCTCCCTCTTCCTCCTCCTCTCCTCCTCCTCCTTCCTCCTCCTCCTCCTCCTCCTCCTCCTCCTCCCCCTGCTCCTCCTCCTCTCCCTCCCCCTCCTCCGAGCCCGCTCCAGGGCGAGCATGGATCCTGACAGTCGTCAGGCAGCGAGCGGCTAGTGGTCGGAGCGTCTGGCGGAGTGCCAGACGCACTCCGCCGGCGGGCGAGAGGTGGCTCTCGAGCGGTGCGGAAAGCTGGCCGCGCCTTCTCCGCCTTGCGCGTGGCACTGGTTTTGATTTCTCCTCTGGGTCGAAACGGGGTTGCGGGGGGCCTTTGGTAAGGCCCGGCGGCATCACAAGCTCAACATCAACATTGCGAAGGCCTTGCGGCCGGTGCCGCCGACCCTGAGGGGTTAGGGAGGAGGAAGTGAGGAGGGGGACAGGATGAAGAGGTGGATGAGGAGGAGTAGGAGCACAGGGGGGAATGAATAGGAGGAGAGTCAGGCGAGCAAGGTCGCGGGGGGGGCACGAAGGAAGGGCATGGGCGAGTAGAGCGTGGCGATCATGACGAGGAGGAGAAGGAGGGAGATAATGGCGAAGATGTTGACGATGTTGACGACGACTGGGTCGAAACGGGGTTGCGGGGGGTCTTTGGTGAGGCCCGCCGGCACCACAACCTCAAAATCAATAGTTGGAAGCTCCAGAGGGCGAGCGGCGCCTGGCCAAAAATTAGCCGATCGGCGCCCCCGAGGCCGCGATCCCGGTCAATTTCTCAGTCCTGGACACTATAACCCGCACATGTGGAGGACAATCGCCAGCCGGTACACCTTTTCTTGAATTGTCCTTGATTTCTGTGGCCCGGTCTGGACATGCGCCTCCAGCCGGCGGCACTTCTTCAGCCGATGTGTCGTGCAGACACGGCGTTGTTGATTGATTTGACTTGGTCCGCGCCCCCGACGCTCCCAGGCGCTCCCCAGCGCACCCCGACGCTCCTCGGCGGCTCCAGGCGCTTCTCAAGCCGCCCAGGGCGCTCGCAGGCGCTCCCAGGAGACCCCAGACTTCCAGGCGCTCCCAAACGCCCCAGGAGCGCCCAAGCGGTTCCAAGCAGCCCCGGGTGCTCGCCACGCGCTCCCAGGCGCTCCCAGACCCCCACACGCTTGCAGGCGCTCCTAGGCGCTCCCAGACGCTCCAGAAGCGCCCCCAAGCCTTCCCAGACGTTCTTCAACGCTTGCTACAGGTGGTGGAAAGAGGCGCTCTCTGTTCAAGCTGGGGGTCTCTGAGCGCTTCCTTCAATTTCAAAGGTCGAACTCTGGATCCATTGAGTATATGCTCAGAAGCACAGCTGGAGGGCGGGTCCTTCTGAATTTGTGGGGGCGATTGCTCGTCATTCAAAGAGTTGTTACTTGTAGTGAACATGAATGTTTATAGGGATTGGTGAGGGGAGAGGTTGGGACGGGAGGGTGTATTGAAGCATCGTCGGCACATCCTTGATTTAGTATGGTCATTGTCTTTCCTCGCCCCCCTTCCCTTCCTGGTCATCCTCCCTCCCCGTCCCCGCCTTCGTACTGCCTGCCTCAACTGCCCTCTTTGTTCGCCAAGTTGATGTCTGCATTCCGTCAGGCGTCCCAGATTGCCGAGCAGGTCGGGAAGATCGCGGCCCTTGATGAGGACGCGCTGGAGTACACCTCCATGGTTCCTTCTCCTCCTCCTCCTCAACCTCCTCCTCCTCCCCCTCCCCTTCCTCCTCCTCCTCTTCCTTCTCCTCCTCCCCCGATCTTTCCCATAACCATCTTCACCACCATCCGCCCTCCCCTCATCACCCTCCGCCCCGCCCTTCACTCCTCATCAGCATTGCCATCATCCGTAGCCACTTTGGCTCACGGGGGCGGCCCGAGCGTCCACCGGGAGTTTCTCCGCGGTTTCACGCGTGCCAGCTTCACGGACCGCCCACAGTGCGACTTGCTGGCACCGCGCTTCGGCCACTCATGTTGTCTGGTCTTGCGATCGCGACGGCGACGGATGCTCCATCCACCGTGGGCATGTTCCAGCAGCTCAAGCAACTGATGGAGAACATGCAGACGGAGCAGGTGGCCACCAGCGACCATACCATAGCGACCGATGCAGCCGTGGCAGCACTCAGTGGACAGCGTCTTCCCTAAAGATGCCGTTGGAGCACTTAGATAGCAAGGTCGGCTAGCAGTACAACGGGGCCCACGAGTTGGTAACCAGGCTGCCCCACATCATGGAAGGCAACATGCGTGGTGGCACATCCGGTGCAGCCCCGTCGACCGCGAACGCGTCGGCCACGCGTTTTCGAGGGCAGGAAGCAGACCCATGCCGCTTTCACGCTTCAGGGTGTCCATACAAGATGTCGGGGGCGGTGCTCACCGTCCACGGCGAAGTCATGAAGACCTCGCTCGGCGACGGCGCGGAGAAGGCCACCACCATTGCGCAAATCAGGTCACGGGCCTCCCCCCCAGCCGCGATGCGTTCCGAAGGTGGTTCGCTGCATGGCCGATGCAGACGATCACTTGGCTCGCTCCCACCACCACCACCACATCACACCCGCTTATTCTTCGTCGCTGTCAAAACAGCCCATGTTCAGAGCGTGAATTACGTACCCCGCTTTCGCTTCCAGGCAAAACCAAGTCATACCACGCGCCCCCTTGTCAAGCGGCCTGACCAGTACAGGCCGTAGTTTGGCCTCGTTTGGTATCTCTTGGAAGCGAGGGTGGTCAAAAGCGAGGTAGGTTTGTTTTCCCCCCACATGTGTGTGGGAACGCGGGGCAGCCCTCGCCGCTTTGGGCACCCACCGAGGCCTGCTTCCACACGCGCAGTCCCTTCGCAGGAGCTGCGCTCGGAGCCGACCCGCGCTCCAGCATCCCGTTTGCGAAGGTCGGGCAGAGGCTCGGGACGAGGGCGCACGACTTGTTGGAGTTGACGGGCACCGCAGTGGGCAAGGAGGTTGCTCCGCACTGCCACGATCTTCGCAGGTTCGGCCCCGCGGACCCGCAAGTCGTGGGGCTCGCCGAGCTCGTCTCGTGACATTGTCCGCCACTTCTGCGTGATCATACTGAGCCTTCGGAGGCCCGCTGGGCCAGCGAACTTGTTAGGAAAAGGAGAAACAGAGGAGGAGAAGGAGGAGGAGGAGGAGGAGGTGGAGGAGGAGGAGGAGGAATGAGGAGGAGGAGGAGGAGGACCAGCGCTCAGACTGAAGAGGGGGGTCGGCCGTCCACGGCCACGATCCGCTACCCCTCTAGGGGGCTTTCCTGGCAAGCGAGATCGACCTCGGAGACAGGCGGATGGCTCTCGTCTCGTGAAACGTCCCAGGCAACACTTCCCCCACTCGGATTACCAATCTCGAGGTCGGTGGGGTTCGTCTCAGCCAGTTCTTTCACCAGCTGGGCCAGAGGGATCGGTGAACGCAAAACGATTGGTGAATCCGCGGCCCCCTTGGGATGTCTACCCTCCGCGGCTCTCTGCGTTTGCAGACGTCTACCGTGGTTAGGGGGCTCGCCAGGGCAATCGTCTGCTAGTCCTCTGGTGCTCTCGGTGAAAGCTCCACAGGTCCAGCACAAAATCAAACTCAAGGGACTGCGTTCGTCTTCGTAGCCAAAGAAATACAGATTGTGGCCTCGCGGATTGCTCGCGAGGTTACTATGAAGCTCACAGTAACCAGGGCAGTCCACTTGGTCACGTCTAGCCTTGGTTGCGCCAGTAGCGCAACTATGGCGGCAGGCTGCACATATGAAGCTCTTCCCCCAGGGGTGCCACTGACGCTTTCGACGCTGAGTATCGGAGGCGAGAGGGGTCCTCGGCGGAGGAGGAGGAGGTATCAGGCCCCACGAGAGGCCAGCCGACGCGGCCCCAGTGGGCGGGTTCAAACTCTACATCGGTTTGCCAAAAGCTTTGGCACCAACCTTGGGGGCTACTGGTGGCCATACCTGCAAGGCTTCTGAAACGTATGTTAAATACTTTACCAGTAGTTCGTTCTGGGCTTCCTGCAACTCGGTCTCTTGCTGACTCGGTTGGGAGGCTCTAGCAGCGGCGATCTTCGCATATTTATCGGCAGCGTCGTTGCCTTTGGCTCGCCGCCACTCAGGACTATACTCTGGGAGCTCGTTGATATTGACGTGCGCTTTAATCTTGTTTAACCGTGGGCCCAAGGAGGTAGCACAAGCGCCACCGAGGACCTTGAAGGCCCCGTAAAAGTCGGACCGCGAAAAACTTTCCTTTCGGTGCACGTCTATGGCTCCTTGGTAATTTGCAAACATCTGGGCGTGTGGGGTGTACATTGAGACCAGCAGCAAGCACAGCACAGTGCTCAGCAGCGGGGGAGGAGGGGGGGGTATTTACCCACACGCCCGATGAGGTAGGCAAACACTTCACCGTGGCCACCGATGGCCACCACTGACCAACCAGCTACGTTATAATCTTTGTGCCCTCCAGGTTTGAGACAGGACCCATCGGCAACAATCTCACCAGCAAGGGCCTCGTGAGGCTGCATGCTGGAGTCTCGACACCCAAACTCGGCAGATTCGTAGCCAAACCCGTCAGGAGCCCCTGTTTCGAATTCAGGTTGGAACTGGAAACCATGCGCTACAGCCTGATTCGTCACCTTCGAAATCGTGTCTAGTTCATCTGCTGTGAACGTGTCGCGTAACTGGGCACTGAGCGAGCAATGTAAAAGGCGGTGGCGCAAGTCATCGCACTGGTGCCCACACTGACACTTTCCGTCAGAGTCGTACCCAGCTCGCTGCAAACGCGCATTGGTCCATATACTCTGGGTGAGAAAACTAAGAAGGGTGGATCTGGCGTTCTTTGGCAGCGTCTTCCCAGCCAACAATTTTCGGGCGATGCTGGCGTCAAGGGTCTCCTGGGGGTAACCGAGTTTCTCGGCGGCTTTGCTGGGGATGGCCTGCCCCCAGGCCTCTTGCATTTTCTGGGCAATCATTCTGGGAGTGCAGGTTGTGAGCGGGTACCGATGCCCATTCGCATCCTGCACCTCCAAGACAGAAACAAAACTCCAACCTATCCGTCGAAGGGACAGACAGGCGGCCCCAAAAGGGCCTCTCTCGGCCGCCCACTTCCTAGGCTGTTTCAGAAAAATTGGCTCGGCTAGGCTTTTCAGTTCAAGTAGTTCTCGGGGGCGGCTGGGTCTCGTCGCTGCGCGCCAGATCATGGTCGACCAGGTCAGAGCAGGACCTAGCCCTGCTCGCCAAGTAGGGTCTCCTAGTACCGCCAGGCTTAGGGATCTACTTCTCGTCGCGCATCGGGGCCCCGCTACTTTCAAATGTTCCGTCTGGAGGTTCTGGAGCTCCTGGGGACCCATGCCGACAACCTCAGTGCCACACGTGAGGGCTTGCTGGAGCCCCGTATTCCAAAGCTTTCTGGTGTCTCCTCTAGCTATCTTGACCGCTCGTATTCGGTGTCGTCGTCGTTTGCGTTTAACAAAACGCTTGTAAAGGGTCGCTTTCGCTGCGCGTCGTCGTACTCGATGCCTCGATGCCCCCGCAGCACTGTCGATCCCTAGATATGGTGGCACTGTGGGCATCCTGGGGTCCCGAATACTTCCCGAGGGCCTTCCTAATTTGTCTTCGCAGTCTGGCGGTAGAAGCAATAACCTGAGCTTTGTGTAGCGCCAACTTGCACTCGAGCTCTTCCGTAACCAGTACTGCTAGCCTAGCCGCAGAGTACTGCAATTGTCGTACTAGGGCCTGGGGGTCTCGGTGTTGCTGTCCCAGGAATAAACCGTCAATGAACATCTGGAGGTCCGTGCCCTTGGAGTTTGCTTCAGTCCAGGTATCCAGGGGACTCAAACTGTAAACTTGTACCAAAAACGTGGCCCAACCACATCCAGCTGCAATACCGCGTGTGGGGTGGTCCACCAGCTGGACCAAGTCTCTGGTAGCCACCAGTCTCGTGCTACTGTACTGGTTTTAAAAAAACCTTCAACAAGACGCTGCTAAAACCGGTGTCGTGGGCCCTCTCTATCAGCTTCTGGTGACTGATGTGCTCATAGTAGTTGCTGAGGTCCCACAACGCCGCGCCTGAATGGAGTGGACCTTGGCAGGCCACTCCATTCTCAGCCTTGAGACTCTGGCGAAATACTATTTCGGTGATGCTCTTGCCCGCCTGGTGGGCCAAGAAGGGTCGGCGGTGCTTTGCCTCCCATTGTCTCGCTTCAATGTGTCGGACCTTGGACCATATTCGGTATAGCCATGGCATCATACCTATTCCTCGGAACTGGGCCACAGTCTTGGCCTCTGGCTTCGCTTTGGCCTTGGGAATCAAAACCGAGACAACTGCCTGCAGCTGGGTGGGCATACCTGTCTTCTCGACCAGGTGCAAATATCGGCAGACCAGCGCAGCCTGCTCCAAATTCAGACTCTGAAAATGCTTCGGGTGGAATCCATCCCATGTCGAAGCTGTCGCACGCGAGAAACGTTTAGCGGCGTCTATGAGATCCTGGGGCTCGATGGGTTGCAAAACGGGGTTTATGAGGGCCAGCGGGGACATGATAGTGGGGCCTGTGGTAAGTCGTGCCCCGAAGCTCTCCAAGTCCCTCAGCCTCGTGCCCCAAGACGTGCGAGGGTCTACCAGTCCAAGTGCCTTTCCAAGGGACCTCGTTGGGGTTCCACGCGTCGAGCATCTTAGTCCATCGGTGAGCCCACCCTCCGTTTCCTTGCGTCCCAATATGAACCCACTCGCGCCAGGCTTTGTTGGCAGACCGTTTTTCCAGGTAGATCTCGACGTCGAGGCTCTTATTGACGGCCTCCAAAACGTCGTCCAAAACTTGTCTCCCATGGGGAATCTCCAGGACCTCGGCTTCAACGTCCAGGACAAGGAAATTGAAGGTCTGGTGGGCAGTCTCTAGGCACTCGCGGAGCGTCTCTATCTCGCAAAACTCGTTCGGGGGATCCTCTAGGCACGCAACAAGATCGGCAAGGGCGTTAACATCTAATTTCTCGAGGGTGAAGTAAAACTGCTGCACGACATTCCGAAGCCATCGGAGCGGGCCTGCCTGGGATTTCCACGCCACCCGATGTGTCTTCAGAAACTGTTTCGCTTTGACCCATTTGACCCTAGGAGGCACGCCCGAGGTCTAGAACTGCGTTTCAAAACCGTGTCCGTCAAACCCGCGATCGCAACGTCCAAATCCCTGGCCAGGTAGTGATAAACTTCATCAAGCACCCGTTGGTTTTCCCCTTGGATCGGTCTATCAATGCTCCTGTTGAGGATGGCTTCGGCAGCGTCTGGGGCAGCTTCTGTGGCAATCCAATCGCGCTCTGGCAACCTGGGGCCAAAGACAGGCTTGGTAGGCAATCGCTGCGGCTTGCACAATACAGGGGCTGTGAAATCCTCGCCAATCTCGATCTGAACACTGACAGGACGATGTGGTGAGAGGGGGTAGGACACATGAACATGAGGTGTGTGAAGCACATGCTGGAGACATCCACTGTATGCTAAGTAATCCAAACATGATTGAGAAGTCTTGGTTCTGCACGTCGGGGAGGAGGGATGCATGATCTGCATGCCTGCGCGCTGTATGAAGCCATTCTTCTGCAGCTTGCCAGGACTCATGTTGTAGCCCCCATGCTACAAGAATGGGAATCTGGCATTCATGCTGAAGTATGGCGGTGGCCGCCAAGAGGTGCAAATTTGTCTCGTTCAGTCCTGTGCTAGCCTGCAAGCACACGGAAAGAATTCCTATGACACCAAGCCCAGGCAGCTCTACTCTTGCACCGACCAGGCGTCCCTGAGGTACCATGTCCTGAGCTTCCCTGGGCACTTTCATGTCCTGAGTCCCAAAGTCCCGTCCACTCCTGATCAAAACGCATACTCCAGAAATCGGGGTTCCCGTAGAGCTGAATGTGCCTGTCTCAAATAAGGCTGTCCATCCATGCCGTTCACACCTTTGACTAGCGTAAACGATGGGCTGCTCTGTACATAGCTTGGTCTCCTGCGCACATATCACACTGTCGCCATCAGAGGCAGCTGAGCGAATGTACGTCTTCACTTGCTGCCAGCAACTGCCATTGATCGTGGTGGTCCGCAGGCTACCCACAAGACGAGCGAGCGCCACCCCCTTGGCCAGCTGAGGGTGCTGCAGCCGTCGCCGAGAGCTTGAGCTTCTTGCTGGCCTCTTCGCTGTCCAAATCCGCCTTGGCAATGCCCTCCTGGCTGCTCTGGAGTGCGTCGGCAGCTCGCTTGCGTGCAGCCTCCATCGCTTCATCATCTCCTGGGGCTGGTTGGGCAACGTGCGCCAAGTCATCGTCATCCTCAGCCTTCTCACCAACCTTGGGGGGGGGGGGGTCGGCCTCTTCATCTCCACTCGCCTTAGCGGATGCCCGCGGCGCCGCATTCTGTTGCGGCCGCGGCGGCATCGGGGCGCCCCCTGGTGGTTGCGCGGCCTTAGCCGCAGCGTCCTCGCTCTTCTGCTTCGTCTCGATTGTCTCCAGCACCTGCGCCACCGCCAGCATGTGCTTGTCGAGTTCTTCGGGGATGTGGTCCATTGGCTTGTCGATTCTGGTCGCGATGAGCGTGCGCATCGCCTCGGATATGGGCACCTCCTGCACTGCCTTCTGCGCAGCCGCCTGCTGGGCCACCTGCAGCTGCACCTGGAGGCTCTGCACCTCGCCAGCCGCCTGGCCGTACTCCTCGAGCGCGTTCTTGTGCTTGTCAGCCATCGTGACCAGCTGCTGGGTGAGCTGGTTGACCGTGTTCCTGCACTGTCCATGCTTACGTTTCGCCTGCGCCAGCTGGTCAGTGAGGCTCTGGACCTGTTGATCAGGTGTTTTGTCCTGTAGTGCCGCCTGCTTTGCTCGTTTGAAACCTTCGACCGCATCCTTATACTCCTGGCTGGCGTCTCCCTTCCACTGTTTCCAGAAAGCCATCTGCGCCTGCGCGAGCTCAATGGCGGACCCGCTGGAGTCCTGCTGCTTGGCGCCGTCCGTGACCTTCTCGGTGGTGGTTTCTTCGCCGGCAGGTGGTTCTTCTGCGCCAGCTCCTTGGGGATCTCGCGAGCGACCTCGCCATCGTCCTCCTCGTCGTCCACCTGCTTTCTGCCCTGCATCTCGTTTCACCTCAAAGTTGACTGACCGCGGGCGGCCTGGTCGTACTCCACCACCTCCTCCCGGGGG
>CAUYUJ010007829.1:27500-44152 GCA_963575745.1 Prorocentrum cordatum
GTCTTGGGAGCCTTTGGAGCCATCGTGGAGCGTCGGAAGCCCGAAAACGCGAGAACGCGAAACACATTAAAAAACACAACGGATATCCATGATGTTTGCTTCTTTTGCCCCTCCTTGGGCTCCTCTTGAAGCGCTCGTGGGGCTGGTTTGGGCCCTCTTGGGCCGTCTTGGGCCCATAGTGGGCGTCCTGGGGCGATCTTGTCGTGTCCTGGAGGCCTCTAGGACCTTCTAGACGGCCTCCTGGGGGCCTCTTGGCCGCTCTTGGGGCTCTCGGGAGGCCTTGAGGGCGGCGCCCAGGAGCAGAACCATCTCTGATGGGAACTTGCCGGGGACCTGTCCAGGGTACTTTTCGGCCGCGGACCCCCAGGGGCCGCTCCGCGCGCGCGAACTCGAAGTTCTGTTCACCAGTTACTGGAGATTTTAGTACGCCTCTGGCCCGTTGGGTCGGCGAATTCGTCCTGTTCATCGTCCTCTTCTTCCTCATCGTTCTGCTGCTCGCCCTCCTGGTCATCCCCCCGTCCTCCTCCAGCCTCCTCGCCGTCTTATGTCCGCTCGTCCTCCCTACATCCTTGCCCTTCTTATTGTCCTCCTCCTCGTTCTACTTGGTCCTTCTCATCCTCCTCCTCCTACTCCTCGTTTTTCTGCTTCCCTCCCGCCCAGTTGGCGACCCCCATGCGCCCGAGGATCGAGTGCCTGCGCGCGGAGCTCCAGGAGAGCGAGAACAGGAGCTGCCGCCGCGGGGGTGGGCGTGAGCAGGATGGCGGGAGCGGGAGGAAGGAGGAGGAGGAGGAGGAGGAGGAGGAGGAGGAGGAGGAGGAGGAGGAGGAGGAGGAGGAGGAGGAAGGGGGAAGGGGGGTGAGCGACAGGGAGCGTGTGCTCGCGCACTCGCGCGCCGCCACTTGGCGACGAGGCGAGCGCGGCTCCCAGGCGGCCCAACTGCCTCGCACGGAGCGAAGTCCAGCTCCCTGCGAGCGGGCACGCGCGCGGGGGGCTCTTGCCCCACTGCGAGCGCCCTATCTGGGACAGCGTCCACGCCTGCCCTTTGCCCAGGGTCTCGACACCAACGCACCCCACCTGGGGGTTCGCGCCCAGACCCAGGGGAGGAGGAGGAGGAGGAGGAGGAGGAGGAGGAGGAGGAGGAGGAGGAGGAGGAGGAGGAGGAGGGGGGTCTTTAGGAGATTGTAGACGCCCTGGGGGGGGAGCGGGGGGGGAGGGACCGAGGTAGCCCGAAGATAACCATCGTGACTCGGCCATCGCTTGACGGAGCAAGAAGTGGAGAAGCACGAAGGAAAGAACCCATGAGGGGGAAGCAAGAACCTCCACCTCCTCCTCTTAAGTATGGAAGGTAGCCAGCGTGACTCGAGGGAGAGAATAACAAGGGAGGAAGCCAGCGCGGGAGATGCGAGAGGTGGTTCTTGGTTGGCCAGGCTTGCACCTCCCTGCCCGACGCGATGCGAAATGCGAAACGGAGATGCGAAGCTTCGCATCAGCCCCGTTGGCTTTGCAACGGCCACGAGTCAAACCGAATCAGGCCCACCCTCCAATCGAAGGGGGGGTGCTCGCAGGGAGTGAGCTTCTCCCTTCGCGAGTCTTGCAGGGCAAGTTTTGCCTGCTGCAGCGGGTTGTATGCACTCCTTGAGATATGGGGAGGGACCAATGGAGTAGGCCGCAGGATTGAGATGGAGCCAGATGTTGGGAGAGAGAGGGAGGGACGTAAAGAGAGAGAGAGGGAGCGATAGAGAGAGAGAGAGAGAGATACAGTGAGGAGGGAGGAGGAGGAGGCGGAAGACGAGGAGGTGAGAGGCAAGGAGGAGCACGACGACGCTGATGAGGATGGGGGGACGATGGTTTTGATGGTCATGGTGGCGATTATGACGATGCTGGTGATGCTGATGACGGCGATGATGACGGTGCTGATGACGATGATGATATTGCTGATGCTGCTGATGATGATGATGATGATGATGATGATGATTATGATGGTGATGATGGTGATGCTGATGGTGATGGTGATGATGCTGCTGATGATGATGAGGAGGATGAAGTGGATGTGATGGCGGAGCCGAGCGCACGCTGCTGGAGTGCAGAGGGGCAGATGGTTGTGAGACACTCGAGGGCTGAAAGGCAAACAGTTAGCGACGCCGTCTGGAAGCGAAGCAGGCAACAGCGGGGGTGGGCGTGATTCCTATATCGCCGCTTGTGTGCAGGGATGGCCCCCGTTCACCTCTCCTCCGCTCATGGTGCTCGTCGTCGGCGTGCATCTGGTGGCGGCCCTCTGAGCTGCAGCCCCCCACATTCTTCCTGTAGCGCCCCCGTACCTCGGGGAGGGCGACAGCGACTTCCAGAAGCGAAAGCGTAGGTCGCCCAGAGCTGGCTTCGAAGAGCAGAACAACTGCATGAAACATAAACTTTTACTTGTCCGCGCGGATTTCTCGGATCGGACCCCTTGACGGCGCCTCTGGTGCCGCTTCTAGCGCGCTCCGCGCGGCAGGGAGGGGGGGTCGGCGCAGATCCAAGAAAAATCCGCGCGGACCGTCGACAGATTATGTTTTTGCTGCTTGTTGTTCCACCATGGTTGTACACCTGAGGCGATGCTTAAGAAAACTTAAGTTTTCGGCCAGAGTCTCGTTTATTCTTAACGTTTCAATGTAAATCCTAAGATTTGGATAGAATTTTTGGGTTTTTATTCAAATTCTGAGACTATGAATTTCTTAACCCATGATTTCTTAAGCATTTCGCAGGGTGTAGTAGTCGGAGGAAGCTGATCCGTCTTGGAACTGGCGCATTTGTGCTCTACTCGAGAATGTCGCGTTCAGCTTTGTACCCGAAGGGATCGCGACCTGGAGATGGCTGGCCTGCGTGTGGGCCGGTGGGGCCCGTCTTCAGGCAAGTGCTTCGTAGGCGTTGCGACGGCGCAGGGTCGCGGGAGAATGGGGGGGTAGGTGGTGGGATGGGGGATGGAGGGAAGGGAGAGGTTGGGCGGCACTGAGCGGAGGGATGGGGAGGGGGGGTCAGATGACGATGGTGATGAAAATGATGATGTTGTTTATGACGATGCTGGTGCTGATGATGCTGTTGTTGATCAGAAAGACGATGGCAGTGCTGCTGCGGATGATGCTGCAGCTGCTGATGCTGCTGCTGATGCTCGTGGTGATGATGATGATGGTGGTGATGATGATGGTAACGACGACGATGCGAACGGTGTGGTAATGATGGTGATCATGATGTCGATGGTGTTGAGGATGAGACTGATAATGACGCTGATGATGCTGATGTTGTTGGTAATGATGATGATGATGACGATGATGATGTTGATGTTGCTGCTGATGGTGAACATGATGAGGATCTGATGCTGATGGTGATGATGGTGATGCATGTAGTGCTGGTGGTTATGCTGGTGGTGGTTCTGGTGATGTTGATGGCGATGCAGATGGTGACGATGATGACGACGATGCTGGTGATAATGATGATGATGCTGATGCTGATTATGATGGCAGTGGTGCTGATTATGTTGATGAAGTTGATGATGCTAATGCTGAGAATGATCATGATGATGATACAGTGGCCGTTGTAGCGCAACGGTGGGACGCCACGCATCAAAACAAAAGGCTGAAGCTTGAGCTTAAGCTTAAAATTTGGATTCCGCGTGCGAGGCGAGGCGAGACGCGTGCGAGGCGAGAGCGGGTTGGGGACGTCCAGGGAGTGTCTGAAGCCCACGGCGCCAACGACCATGATCATAATTCAGTTGTGTGTTGCATTGCAGTTTTTTTTGCGTTGCTTTTTTTTCGCATTGCAGCCTCGCTGTTCTAGCTTCAGCTTTGGATCCCGCGTGCGAGGCGAGGGCGGTTTGGGGAGGTCCAGGGAGGGTCTGAAGCCGACGGCGCCAACGACCATGATCAGGATTCCAGTGTTGTTGCATTGCAGTTGTTTTGCATTGCAGTTCTTTTTGAATTGCAGCTTTGCCGTTCTAGCTTCAGCGTTGGATCCCGCGTGCGCGGCGAGAGTGGTTTGGGGAGGTCCAGGGAGTGTCTGAAGCCCACGGCGCCAACGACCATGGTCAGAATTACAATGATTTTGCATTGCATTTGTTTTGCATTGTTTTTTTTGCATGGCAGCTTCGCCGTTCTAGCTTCAGCTTTGGATTCCGCGTGCGAGGCGAGAGCGGTTTGTGGAGGTCCAGGGAGGGTCTGAAGCCCACGGCGCCAACGACCATGATCAGACTTACAGTTTTTGTTGCATTGCATTGTTTTGGCATTGCATTTTTCTTTGCATTGCAGCTTCGCCGTTCTAGCTTCAGCTTTGGATTCCGCGTGCGAGGCGAGAGCGGTTTGTGGAGGTCCAGGGAGGGTCTGAAGCCCACGGCGCCAACGACCATGATCAGACTTACAGTTTTTGTTGCATTGCATTGTTTTGGCATTGCATTTTTCTTTGCATTGCAGCTTCGCCGTTCTAGCTTCAGCTTTGGATTCCGCGTGCGAGGCGAGAGCGGTTTGTGGAGGTCCAGGGAGGGTCTGAAGCCCACGGCGCCAACGACCATGATCAGACTTACAGTTTTTGTTGCATTGCATTGTTTTGGCATTGCATTTTTCTTTGCATTGCAGCTTCGCCGTTCTAGCTTCAGCTTTGGATCCCGCGTGCGAGGCGAGAGCGGTTTGGAGAGGTCCAGGGAGGGTCTGAAGCCCACGGCGCCAACGACCATGATCAGAACTGCAGTTTTTTTTGGCATTACAGTTTTTTGCAATGCAGTTTTGTGCATTGCAGTTTCGCCGTTCTTGCTTCAGCTTTGGATTCCTCGTGCGGGGCGGCAGCGGTTTGTGGAGGTCCTGGGAGGGTCTGAAGCCCACGGCGCCAACGACCATGATCAGACTTACAGTTTTTGTTGCATTGCAGTTTTTTGCACTGCATTCGTTTTGCAATGCAGCTTTGCCGTTCTAGCTTCAGCTTTGGATCCCGCGTGCGAGGCGAGAGCGGTTTGGGGAGGTCCAGGGAGTGTCTGAAGCCCACGGCGCCAATGACCATGGTCAGAATTACAATGATTTTGCATTGCATTTGTTTAGCATTGTTTTTTTTGCATGGCAGCTTCGCCGTTCTAGCTTCAGCTTTGGATTCCGCGTGCGAGGCGAGAGCGGTTTGTGGAGGTCCAGGGAGGGTCTGAAGCCCACGGCGCCAACGATCATGATCAGAATTGCAGTTTTTTGTTGTATTGACATTTTTTGTTGCACTGTTTTTTTACATCGCAGTTTCGCCGTCTTAGCTTCAGCGTTGGATTCCGCGTGCGAGGCGAGAGCGGTTTGGGGAGGTACTGTTTACCAGTTGCCAGAGACTTTAGCACGCTCTGGCCTATTGGACCGGCAACTTAAGGTTTTAGACGGGTTTCGGCCTCTTGGAGGCCTCTCGGGGCGCTCTTGAAACCATCTTGAAGCCATCTGGGGCCACTCTTGGGCTTCTCTTGGGCCATCTTGGAGGCCATCGACCAACAAAGAAGCCGGCGTCAATTTGGACCCCCCCGTCGGAATCCCCCAAAACGCCTCTTGGAGCCCTTTTGGGACGCTCTTGGGGCGGTCTTGGGCGCTCTTGGGGCCGTCTTGGGCCTCTCTTGGACCTTCTTGGGGATCTCTGGGTCCATCCCGGAGCCATCTAGAGGCTTTAGACGCCCATCGGAAGCGAAAAGGGGCGAAGGCAAACAAAAACATGGACTTCTATTAGGTTTTGGGCGGTTGTTTGCCTCTCCAGGGCGTCCTTGGGAGGCCCATTGGCCACTTAGAGCGGGATCTTGAAGCCTCTTGGAGGTCTGTTGCAAGCTATAGTTGGCCATGTTGGGCTATCTTCAGCGATCTTGGAGGCCATATTTAGTTCTTTGGGGCGTCATTGGAGCCATCTTGGGCAATCTTGGACGCTCTGACCGCTCGCGAAAGGTCCCGTCCAGGTCTAGGAGGGGTGCACCGAAGAGTAAGAAGGAGGTTGGAAGAGGGGGGTATCAAAACCACTCACGCCCTGAAGGGCTGGTGGGATTTTCGTCCCCTCCTCTGGGACCGTCGAAGTCGCCTCGTGGGGCCATCTGGGGCCCCTCTTCGTCGCTTCTTGGAGGCCTCTTGCGGCGTCCTGGGCGTCTCTTGGCAGTCCCGGGAGCCTCTTGAAGCGTCGTGGCTGCCTCTGTGGGGGGGAGAGGCACGTGAGGCCTCTTGAGGGCCTCTCTGCGACCGCTTGGTAGTCTTTGCAAGCCTCCTGGGGGTTTTCTTGAAGTCCCCTGGGCGCCTCTTGGGGCCCTCTTGGAAACCCAGGGGTGCCTCCTGGGAACATGAAAGAAGGAGAAGGCAAAACAAGTAGAGAGCCCAGAATGAGAAACTAGTTAGAGAGACGCGGCGGCTGCCATATCAGTTCTTCTGCCCCTGAGCAAAGTAAGGCGCTTTGCCATAATAACTTTTGGCTTCAAACGGTTTAGGATGATGTTAATGCTGATGATGACGACGATGACGATGACAATGACGATGATGCTGATGATAATGATGCTGATGATGATGAGGATGCTGATGATGATGCTGATGATGGCGATGCCGATGATGAGGGGGAGGAGGAGGAAGAGGAGGAGGAGGAAGGTGGTGGTGGTGGTGGTGGTGACGACGACGACGATGACGATGATGAGTTGTCTTCCAGTCCGAGGCCAATGACCCAGAGAGGGAGGATGGGGACCGAAGAGCGGCGGCAGGGAAACGGGAGCAGGAGCAGGAGGATGATGAGCATGAGGATGAGGATGACGAGGAGGAGGGGGAGGGAGGACGAGGGAGAGGGAGAAGAACGAGGACGAGCAGGAGGACGACGACGAAGAGGAGGAGGAGCACGAGGATTGGAGGAGGAGGAGAAGGTGGAGGAGGAGGAGGAGGAGGAGGAGGAGGAGGAGAAGGAGGAAAAAAGGGGGAGGAGGGGAACGAAGATGAGGAGTTGGAGGAGGACGAGGAGGTGGAGGAGGAGGGAGGAGGAGAAGGAGAAGGAGGACGAGGAGGAGGAGGAGGAGGAATAGGGGAGGTTGAGGAGGAGGAGGTGGAGGAGAAGGAGGAGGAGGAGGAAGAGGCAGGAGGAGGAGGACCGAGGAGGAGGACGAGAAGGAGTTGGAGGAGTAGCTGGAGGAGGAGGACGAGGCGACGACGACGGAGGAGGAGTTCGAGGACGAGAAGGGGGGAGGGGCGCAGCACGAAGACGGGCGGAGGAGGAGGAGGAGGAGGAGGAGGAGGAGGAGGAGGAGGAGGAGGACGTGGCCTTCGAGGACCGTCTCCGCCGAGGCGCAGCTCGAGGTCGAACGAAGCACGGGGCGGCGCGAGGCCCCAGTTCCGCCCCAGCCCGCCCTGGTTGCTCCTTGCCTGTCCACCCGGCCTCCCCGCTAAGCCGTTCCTTCCTCCTCCTCCTCGTCCTCCTCCTGCCTCCCACTCCCTTCTCCTCCTCCTCCTCCTCCTCCTCCTCCTCCTCCTCCTCCTCCTCCTCCTCCTCCTCCTACTCTTCCTCCTCCTCCTCCTCCTCCTCCTCCTCCCTCCTCCTCCTCCTCCTCCTCCTCCTCCCCGTCCTCCGATTGAACTGCTGCCGCCGCCCACAGGCGCGGACTTCCCAGCATACCCCAGCATACTCCTTGCTCAGCCTCTGGGCCCTGCAGAGACCCCAACCTGTTACCTTCCTCTTTTCTCGGCGATATCCTCCTCGTCCTGCGCATCCCCCTCTTCCCCCGTCCTCCTTCTCGGCGTCATCGCTCCCCCTACCCTAATCCTAGTAGCACAGGAACACGTGGCCTCACTTAGGTTCCAGTCAGTTGCATCGGGTCATATATATATATATATATATATATATATATATTTATATATGTATACATACGTAAAGGTATGTGTATAATATATATATATATTATATGTCGGCGGTGCGCCGTGGCACGAACCCCCCCCCAGCACTACCGGGGGGTTTCGTGCACTACCGGGGGGTTTCGTGCAGCCCGCACCGGGTGCCGCCAGCGGCTTAGAACACCCCCCCTTGCCGCTTTACCGGGGGGGTTCGTGCAGGCCGCACTGCGTCTACCTGGGCCCCCCCCCCCCTGTGGGAGTGGGGGGGTGGGAGTGGGGGGTGGGTTGGGGGGGGGCAGGGGGGCGGTTGGGAAGGGTGGCTCCCTGTCGAAGTGTGGCGTGTGCTCGCCTTGTGTTCTCTATTCGCGTCTGCTCGCCTTTGTTCCGCCGCAGCCTCTCGTATTGTGGCTCGTGGCCACAATACGAGAGGCTGCAGCGCAACTCCCGAGAGCCGCTGTGGGGGGTCGACGGCACGGCCGCGTAGAGAAGAACAGTGCCGCCGTGTTCCGGCACGGCCCTGGGATGCAATGCCGCCGCCGTGTTCCGGCCCGTCCTGGTAAGATTCGCGCGTCGGGGCTGGGTTTCGCGCGTGCTGGGAGCGCGCCGCTTACGGAGGGGTTGCGTCCTTACCGGGGGGGTTCGTGCAGCCTACCAGAGGAGGTCGTGTTTACCGGGGGGGTTCGTGCAGGCTCGCACCGGGAATGGCGCCAGCTCGAAACCCCCCAGGAGAGATTACCGGGGGGGGTTTCGCTCCGCACCGGGCACCGCCGACATATATATAATATTACATATATATATATATATATATTATATATATATGTCAGGGCGGTTTGGTTCGATATATCTGCAGAACAGACCCCCTATCCCTAATGTTCTGGCCCTCCTAGCTCAGGTCCCCTTCCAAATTGATGGGGTCCCTTTCTTCATAATAACTTTGTAGACGGCCCCCCATCCGGGCCGGTCCATTCTACATGGACGCTGCGTCGTCGACGCTGCAAAATGTGCGGCAGGAGCGGGAAGGAGAGCGCATCCCGCGCGAAAGGGTGACATGTCGTTATCGGCTCAGGGCCGCGCTCAGTTCTCCCTGGGAATTACGGTTCCACGCTTTGGTCTGCAGGCGGTTCCGCGTCCTGCACGCCCCTGTCAGTGCCGCCCCGGGCGGGCTTTCGAGGGCAAGGTGGCGCGGTTGAAGTCGGGGGGGGGGGGGACGGGGGGGGAAGAAACTATGGTGCATTGTATAAGGTGCCGTCGGCGCGATGCAAGCGACGTGGTGCAATCTGTGTTGCGTAACTCATACCTGCTCGCAGTGAGTTGTCAACTGCGCTGTTCGCGCTGCCATCCGACCCGCCCGCCCACAACTTGGTTGGCAGAACCCATGCTGCGGCGATTGCGATTAGTGCGTGGCGTTGGCCGGCGCATCTCTGCGGCCGCGCTCGCCCGCGCATGCTCGCAAGCGCAGCGGCCGGCCAGTTTGGCGCGACCGATGCGGCCGCGGCGGCGCTGTCCGCCGGGCACTTGTCAGCGGGCGCATCAGCGCGAGTCGGCGACATGGGCGGGCGCGGTATCGTGGCGGCGTCGACAACAATAGACACGGACAAGGCGGCGGCGACGCTGGTGGCGGCGATGACTGCGTCGACGGCAAGGCCGCTGACGGCGCCGATGCTGATCGCGCCGACAGATGACAGCGCCCACGCGTCGGCATGGAGGTTTGGACAGAGTTCGGCGCGCGCGCGCGGCCGACTCGCGAGAGGGGCTCGCGCTGTATTATTTGACGCGAATCGCGCTCCCCCCCAGCGGCACGCGCGCAAAGGGCGTTCATACACCGCACTCACATCTATACCCCTGGGTGGGTGTATGTGCGGCCGTTTTTGCGCTGTCATGTGCGCGCATGTGCGCGGCATGTGCCAGTCATGTGCCAGGCCTGTGCGGCCCGTCTTGGATGGACTTCCTACTGTGCACGTCGTGCCCGGGCATGTGCGGGGGCATGTGCGCTGTGTTTTGATGTATCCATCATACGCACATGCACGCACAGTCCGACGCACATGCGCGCACATGCCTGCACATGCGGGAGGTGTTCGAGAATCGCAGATCTGTCATGGGCACATGCACGCACATGCCTGTGCAACCTCTCTTCGGGAGGCCGCGCGGGCCCGCACATGCACGCACATGCGGTGAAGCGCGCGGGCGCACATGCGTGCACATCCCAATGCACATGCACGCTCATGCCCTAGAATCTGTCTGAGACCCTTGTGCCTCCAATGCCTCCTGGCCTTCGCAGAGCTAACATGGGGCGTGCCAGGGCTTCCTGAAAGAGTTTGTTGTGCGTTTAGACTCGCCCGCTGCTGGCGGGGGCGGTTCTTCGCCCGGTTTGTGAGCTGGCGGCGGCGTGCCCTCCTAGTAAAACGCTCTCCCGCGCGCCTTCTCAGCTCGGCCGGAGAAGCAGGGGGGGGGGGTGGAGGGGGGGGGGAGGAGGGGGGGCGGAGGAGGCGGACGCCCCTGGCTCGGCCGGCCCGCCCGATTGTTCGGCTCGGCCAGACGAGCAGGAGGAGGAAGAGGAGGAGGAGGAGGAGGTGGAGGAGGAGGAGGAGGAGGAGGTGGTGAGAGTCGCGAGGATGTCTCAGGCGAAAATGGCTTGAAGGCCCGAGCTCAGGGAATCTCGGAATCGCTGGCCCGGCTCGGCGAGGTCGGCATGTGCGAATACTGTGCGTACCTGTGCGGGGCATGTGCGGGGCATGCAAGAATGCCGGGGCCGGCGTTCGTCTCCGGGCGCCGGCGCGTTCGCGTCCGCGCGCAAGCCGCGCGCGGACGAGCGTTCGCTTGATTGCGCGGCCCCGACAGACGGGGCGCCCCACTCACGCTCCGCACAGGCGCGCGCAGCGCTCTCCCCGCCCGCGTTCGCCGGCAGGAGCGGCACGCCAGAACAATGCTGGAACGACCAGGTGCACAAGGCATTACTGCACCACCTTCACAAGGCTTTGCGCGAGGTCGTGGGGCAGCACCCGATCTTACGAATGGGTCAGCCACTGTCGCGTGACACGTCCTCGCAACCCTGATCTCAATGATGCCCTGCTCGATAGTGTCTCGGCCCCTTTCGCTTGAGACATTCTCGGTACTCTGGGTTCCGAGACGCCCTGAGCTGAGGTGGTTAGACCACTTTCGCTTTAGAATCCTCGCCCGAGATGCCCTGAGTTTGAGGTGTTCAGGCCACTTTCGCCTGACGCATCCTCACAACTATGACCTCAATGATGCCCTGCTCCATAGTGTCTCGGCCTTGTACGCCTGAGACCCTCGCAACTCTGGGTTTCGAGATGCCCTGAGCAGGTGGTCAGGCCACTCCTGCCTGAGACATCCTCGCAACTCTGGGTTCCGAGACGCCCTGGGCTGAGGTGGTCAGACCACTCTCGCCAGAGGCATTCTCGCAACTCTGACCTCAGAGATCTCTTGCCCCATGGTGGTCAGGCCACTTTCGCCTGAGACATCCTCACAACTCAGACCTCGGAGGTGTCCTGCCCCATGGTGGTCTGGTCACCTTGACCAGCGACATCCTCGCCACTCTGGTTTCCAAGATGCCTTGCCCCATGGTGGTCCGGCCACGCTTGCCTGAGACATCCTCGCAACTTTGGGTTGCGAAATGCCCACTGTCGCCTGCGACATCTCTGCGGCATTTGCTGGCATGTGCGTCTATGCTTTCAGAGTTTTGCTTGACCTTGCATTCGAGTGTGCGTCGGACGGTGTGGCATGTGCGCGCATGTGCGGCAATGCTGTTAAGGCTTTTGTATATTTGCATGGGCATGTGCATGCGACTGTGTGGCATGTGCCTGCATATGCGGCCCCTTCCGGACCACAATTTCAAAGTGAGCACTATAGAAGTGAGCGCTATAGAAGTGAGTCCGGTGTATCATTTCGACATGCGGCCTGTGGCCTGTTTGGCGGAATTGACAGGTTGAAGAGCCTCTCGATTTCTTTTGAAATCACGCGCAACAGCGCGAACGCAGACATTTTTGAGAACTGTCGTTGCAAAACTGCCTGCGTTTGATATTTTTGTTGTTTCTGTTCTTTTTTCTCCCCCCCCCCCCCGGGCACTGGATGGCGAGCTCCCTGCGCGACCCGAGAATTTTGAAGGGTGCCCGCGCGCGCGACGACGCGCGCGCGCGCCGTTTCGTTGCAAGGGATTCCCGCGGCAGCACGGCAGCGCGCGCGCATGGGCGTTCGAGCGAATAGTTGACATGCGAGCGCGAATGATAGGTTTGGCAACAGTGGATGAACATGTTGAGCAATGTGAGATTTGTGGGGGATCCTCAGGAGCGCGGGCGAAGGTTGTTTTTTTGTAAAGATACGGTTGCCAAGGTGCAATTATATATACACACACACACGAGAAAGAGGTGTCCAGCACAGTCGATCTGGAATGTTTTACGACGCCCGTTGTTATCGGGCGATTTCGGCATGCGCGCGCGACGACGCGCGCGCGCACTTGGTCCCATTCTGCTGCCGCGGATCTGCCCGTGACAGTTATGAGTTGCGACGGGAGCGCGCGCGTCGTGTTTCTGCGCAGAGGATGAGGGAAGATGGCCTGTTTGGCTGGGGTGGAGAGGAATTGCAGTTTAGACGGGCGACGGGGCCGGATCATGCGTAACTTGCAATGCGCGAAGGGGCGCCGTTAAGTCGGGGGGGAGGGGGGGCATTGTTTCCTTCGTTTGGGATGGAGAACGTACGTCGCGCAATATTTGTGGAGCAATATTTGTGGCGCTGTTTTTTTTTTTTTGCGAGTTGGCGCATCCCGTGCTCTCTGCCCACATCTTGGTTTGCAAAGCCCACGCGGGTGCGATGTATGCTTGACGTTGGCTGGCGCTTCTTTGCGGCTGCGCCGACCCTAGCGCGCGCAGCGGCTGGCTACTTTGGCGCTGCCGACGCGGCCGCGGAGGCGCTGACCGCTGGGCGCCTCCCAGCGGGCACTTCAGTGCGAGTCGGTGACTTGGGCGGGCGCGGTATCATGGCAACGACGGCGCGGGTAGACGCGACGATGATAGTGGCGATTCTGGTGACGATGTTTGCACCGACGAAGGCGCGGCCAGTGCGGGCGCCGATGCTGATCGCGCCGACGACGATGACGGCGCCGTCGCGTCGGTGATGGAAGTTTTGGAAAGAGTTTGATACGCGCGCGCGACGCGCGAGAGTGGCCCGCATGGTTCTGTTTGACGCGGGTCGTGCCCCTCCCCCTCCCCCCCCATCGCGCGCGCAAGGGGCGCGCGAATGATGTCGGCATGCGGCGCCAGAGGCCCGCTTGGCAGAACCCCACGAACATGTTGATGCACCTATGGTTTTCTGATTTCTTTAGGAATTCGCAAGGGCGTGCGCGAGCTTTCTTTTTTATATCAGTTACAAGCGGATGTTGCGAAACCGTGTGTTTTTTGAATGTTGTTTGGGCGATCGGTTTTGGCAATCGGTTTTTGCATCGCTTCGAATTCGATTTGTTTTTCTTCCGGATTTCGGCATGCGCGCGCGACGACGCGCGCGCGTGCACTCCGTCCCGTTTTTTTGCAAGGGACTCGCGACGGAACGCGCGCAAGGGCGTTCGAGCGATTTCGACACGCACGCGCGCGAAGCCCGTGTGGTAGCAATGCTTGAACATGTTGGAAACACATGTGTTTGTATATTTGTATATATATATATATAATCATAAGATAAAGCAACAGCGCACACATTTTTTTGAACATCCGTGTTGCGAAGCCATTTGTCTTTATATGTTTTTGGGCATTCGCTTGTGAAGCCGCTCCGACATCGAAGTTTTTGTTGAAGGATGTCGGCATGCGCGCGCGACGACGCGCGCGTGTGGATTTTTTTTGAAGGTTTATGGCAGTTGATAAACGAGTGCGCGTGCATACTTTGAACGCTGATGATGACGGACGGGGCGGATACCGGTTGAGCTGGGATGGTGCGAAGCCATATTTCGGATGGGCGATGGGGCAGAGCCGTATGTAAATTGCACTACGAAAAGGGGGGTCGATAATCTCGGGGGGGTAAGGTCGATTTGTCTTAGAAAGGAGAATCTACATGGTGCAATTGATTTCTATTCATAATTTGACACATCCCACGATCTTGCAAACATCCCACCCACCCACCCGCAACTTGGTTTGCAAAACCTCTTACGACCGACTACGACGACACCGACGACAACGACTACGACGACACCGACGACGTCTCCGACGACTTCGACGACGATGACAACGACGCCGACGCCGACGACGACGACGAAGACGACGACGACGTCGCCAACGAAGACGACGACGAGGGAGGAGGGAGGACGACGACGGCGACAACGACGACAACGACGACAACGACGAGGGAGGAGGGAGGACGGTGACGACGCGAACGACGAAGAAGGAGGAAGGACGGCGACGCCGACGACGACAACGACGAGGGAGGAGGGAAGACGACGACGACGACGACGACGACGACGACGACGGCGACGAAATAGGAGGGACGACGACGCGACGCCGACGACGGACGACGACGACGACGAGGGAGGAGGAGGAGGAAGGACGACCAAGGCGACAACGACGACGGAATCGACCACGACGCCAAAGAGGACGACGACGACGACGAACACGAGGAAAGACAGAGGACGACGTAGGCGACGACGACGACGACGCGGGAGGAGGGAGGACGGCGACGACGACGACGACGCAAGAGCGCGCGCGCACGCTTTTGTTGAAAATCCGTGTTGCCAAACCTTGTGTTTTTGTATGTTTTTTTGGACACACGATTGTGTAGGTTCTGAAGGTTTTCTGCATACGCGGGCGACGACGCGCGCGTCTGCACTTAGTCCCATTTTTGCAGAGGGTTCTCGCGACGGCACACGCGCAAGGGCGTTTGACAGATTTCGACATGCGCGCGCGAAACCCGTTTGATAGCATTGCGTGTGGCAATCTTGAAAAACCGATGGGCTTGTTAAGATTTCACAAGAGCTCGCGCGGAAGTTGTTTTAGCAAGTCAGTGTTGCGAAACCATGTGTTGTTGTATGTCTGTTTGGACACTCGATTGCGAAATCTTTCCGGCACCGAAGATTTCTGAAGGATTTCGGCATGCTCGCGCGACGACGCGCGCGTGTGCACTTTGTCCCATGTGTTGCAAGGGATTCGCGAAACAGTTGTATGTTAGAACAAACAATGTCCCCGCGTATCGTTTTTTACAAGGGACCCTCCGGGATGGTTTAAACTCATATTTAGGATGGACAGATGGCCATAATCATATATGATTTACATATCCGAAAGGGGGGCGGATAACGCCGGGGGGGGTAGAGTCTATTCTCTTCTTAGAAAGGCGAATCCAGGTCGTGAAACAATTGTTGTGCAATCTGTGTGGCGCAACCGACGTGATACAGTCTATGTTGTGCAAGCTACGTGGTACAACTCTGCGGTGGTATCGGCGTGGTGCAATCTAGGCGGCCCTTCTACATGGTGCAATCTATGTTGTGCAATCTTGGGGATGCAATCCATGTTGTACTATCTGGGCGGCGACGGGGCGGCGACGGGGCGGCGACGAGGCGGCGACGGCGAGCACGGAGCCGCCAGACGGCCCCCCGAGCCCAGACGACCAGCGGCGACGAGACACGAGGCGGCGAACGGAGCAGCGAGACCCAGGCCCAGACGACGGGCGGCGACGGGACGGCGACGAGGCGGCGACGGCGAGCACGGAGCCGCCAGACCGACACTTCCTTAGTATAGGAGCGAGCAACCCTAAGTGCAAACACCGTGTGGGGAATATCCCTTCCCTGTCATAGCCTTACCTCTAGTCGGACTCCTCGCCCTTTCCGCGTCCTCCTCCCCCTTGTTGTCTCTCCTTACGGTTTCTTCCAATCCTTGTTTTCTTCCTTCACATTTTCTTCGCGGTCGTCATCATCGGCGTCGCTGTCGTCGCCGCCACTTCCTCCGTCGTCGATAACGGCCTCGTCCTTCTCTTCGTGTTCGTTGTTTCCTCACCCTCCTCGCCCTGATCCCCCGCTCCCCCACCCCAGTTCCCATCCTCCTTCCTCTACTTGCCCCCCCCTCCTCCTCCTCCCTTCTCGCCCTCCCCGCCATCCCCCACCCATTCCCGCCTCCCTTTCGTCCTCCTCGCTCCCCCTCCCCGCTCCCGTTCCGCCTCGTCCTCACTTTTCGTCGTGCCCCTCCTCCTTCTCATCTTCTTACCATGTCTGTCTGTTCCTCTTCCTCCTCCTGCTCCTCGTGCTCCTCGTGCTCTTCCTCCTCCTCCTCCGCCTCATCCTCCTCTTCCTCCTTTGCCTCCTCGCCCTGCTCGCATTCCCCCCCCCGCTCCACTCCCAATCCCCCTCCTCCTCGTCCTTCCTCTTCACCTCGCCACCCCCCCTTCCTCCCCCTCGCGTTCCCTCGTCACCTCGTCCCCCGAGAAACCGCGAAGAGCCGATGCGGCGATACGCCGCCCCCCCCCCCCCTGTGCCAGGCGACGGCCGCCGCCGATGCGCACGCCGCCCAGGCCGAGCAGCAGGAGGGGCGATCGGTGGGGCCCCCAGGGCTCCTCCTCCTCCCGCCTCCCGCCTCCCTCCTCTCGCCACCTGCCCCTCCCCCCGCCTCCCACCTCCCTCCTCTCGCGCCTCCTCCCCCCTCCCCCCCCTCCTCCCGCCTCCTGCCTCCCGCCTTCTCCCGCCCGTCTCCTCCCCCTCCTCCCTCCCGCCTCCTCCGCCCTCGCCCCCGGAGGGCGGAGGAGGGGGAAAGAGGGGGGGGGGGGAAGGGAGGAAGGGGCTGGCCCCCCTCCTCTTGGCGCTCCCTGCGTGCGAAGGCGGGCCGCCCCCCTCGTGGCCCCCGGGCGCCGGCACCC
>CAUYUJ010007830.1:0-5000 GCA_963575745.1 Prorocentrum cordatum
AGGAGGAGGAGGAGGAGGAGGCGAAGGGGAGGGAGGAGGCGAAGGGGAGGGAGGAGGAGGGAGGATGAGGAGGAAGAAGGAGGAGGAGAGGAAGACGGATGGAGGGAGGGAGGGTCGCAGGGGGGGGGACGGGAAAGGACGGATGGAGGAGGAGGAGGAGGAGGGAGGAGGAGGAAGGATGAGAAGAGGAAGACGGATGGAGGGAGGGAGGGTCGCAGGAGAAGGGAAGTGGGGGGACGAGGAAGGGGGGAGGCGGACGACGACGGATTACAGGAAGGTCCCTGATGGAGATCGGGGGCACTCCGAAGTCTTGCCAAGGCGCGAGAAGGATGAATGATGAGAGGAGGAAGACGGATGGAGGGAGGGGGAGTCGCAGGAAAGGTGGGGGGGGACGAGGAGGGGGGATGCGGAGGAGAACGGGTCCCGGCGCTCCCATTCTTGTTTCACGAGGGGAACCCCGAAGGCCTGGACAACTGCCCTATGCGGCCGCCTTCTCGTCCTGGGTCGCTTTCTGACGGCCCTGGAGCCCGTTGATGGCCCCCCGGGAGGCGGATCATCCGGAGAGCCCAGAATCGAATCGACAAGTCGGATCGGTGATCTGAATTAGACCGGCGGGAATCGGCAGCCGAGTCGGCAGAAGTCGAATCGGCGGAAATCGGCAGGATTGTAAGGAATCCATCGAGGAACCCACATCCAAATCGGACTCCGACATCGCATCGAATCAACATCGGAACCGATCGACATCGACATCGAAGCGACATCGGGCCGGGGAAGCCGACATGAACTCCGGCAGATGGCCCAAACCCAGCCGCTCCCATAATTATTTTGAGAGCACCGGGACTCTTCGAGGATCTTCTGACCCGGGTCAATCCAGACCCGGGTCAGCAGGAAACCAAAAACTGCAGTGCAGGAACAAAAACAAACTGCAACGCAGGTCTTCGCAAACCCGGGTCAGCCAATAGGCGCGGCCGCCTCGCGGCCACGAGCGGCTCGCTAACCCAGGTCAGCCAGAGGGGGTCTTCGCAGGATCCTGCAGAATCTGGCGCCGTGGCTGACCCCCGTTTGCACTGACCCCCGTCTCGAGGCTCCCGGAACTCTGTGCCTGGCCCCGCGCCGGCCCCGGGCGCCTCTGCATCTTCCGAGGTGAGGGCCAGGTCGTCGCAGTCAGCGCTCCAGCGACAGCGCCTCCAGAGCGCGCGCGCGGGGAGGGGGCGGGCCGAGGAGAGGGGCGGGGGATGAGGAACAGAAGGGGGAAGGAGGTGAGGAGGACGGGGACAACGGGGACGAAGGGGAGGAAGGTGGTGATGATGATGATGATGATGATGATGATGATGATGATGATGATGATGACGATGACAACGATGACGATGACGATGATGATGATGATGATGATGATGATGATGATGATGGTGGTGGTGGTGGTGATGATGATGATGATGATGATGATGATGATAATAATGATTATGACGACGATGCGAATGACAATGACGATGACGATGACGATGATGACGATGATGATGATGATGATGATGATGATGATGATGATGAAGATGTTTTTTTTTCGTTTGAGCACGCACAGCTAGCCTTCGACACTGTAGCTCATCACATATACTGCAACTCGGAGTGATGTCCCTGCTTTGTCGCGGGCCGGAAAAAAAAAAACACCAAAATGGTGGTCTCGCAGCCGACGGGCTCGGATGAGGCCCCATGATGAATATGATAGTGATACTGATGAGGATAAGATGATGATTATGCTTTTGATGTTGATGTTGATGTTGATGATGATGATGACTGCGAGGATAAGCAAGGATGAGGAGCGATGATGGGCATCAGGCGGGAAAAGGATGGACATGAGAGCGAGGGAAGACTCCAGAAGGTGAGCAGAAAGAGGAAGAAGTTTCAGGAGAGGGCAGGGAAAAGGCGACGATGATGGCCATACGCCATACGCAGTGAGACCAAGATCCCCGAATAATGCTGCAGTGGGCCCTCCGAGTCCTGCCGGTGCTGATTTTAGCTCCAGGGGGCGCCCTGAAAAAAACGAGCGTTCAACATGCATTCCTTGCAAGCGGACCCCCCCGCTTTGGAAAGGAACCACCCCAACACCCTCGTGACACGTGCACTGTAGCGTCGGTGCATGACCGCCAACGTGCGAATCGGACGTCACATGTTGAACATGATACGCCCTCCATCGGTACCAATGTAACTGTTGTTGCGCATGTTCCACGCTCCGGGTCATGCAGCCCGATGCACATCTCAAAGGACTACTCTCGCATATAATCCATCACCGTAAGCACATATTGAAACCGAGTCACCATCCATCGTTGTGGTTGCTGGAGCGCTGAAAGTTAAGGTACGCATTTGGGATGGTAATCGGGGGCGAACCGCGTGCGATGTCGGTCCGATGGGAACGATCATGATGCGGATGGGGATCAAGAGGAACATTCGGGAAGAAACGCGGGCAGGGGCAAACGGCGGAACAAAACAATAACGAAGGAACGTGATAAACATGAAAGGAGAATGTCGGTAAGGGAATCGAAGCAAACACACACCTATATACACCTATACATACTAGAACCGCGCACGCGCTGCGCGCTCACGTTTTAGTCGCAAGTGTGCCACGGGCGCCGCTGTAAACCCCGCTGTGGTCACAACGACGATCCCCAGCGGGCCAATGCCATCGACGCAGAGAAAAGCGTAGTCAGAACGCAGGGCACCGCGTTCCCGCGCATCTCACAATCTCGCTCCCTCTTTAGTTTGGATTATCGAACAGCGTTTTTGTCTCCACGTTCACATCCGCTCCGCTCGGTCGTAACACTCAATGATTTTGCACATGTGCTCGGTCTCCCCATGCCCGATCGCGCGGACATCCGCCGGCTCCTGATGTTGGGGTTCGTTGCCTCGTTGCGCACGCGTGGGAGCACGTTGCTGTTTCGCCTCGTCCTTGTGCTCTAGGTCTTTCGGTTACAGCGGTCTGTCAGCGGTCGGGTATCTGCAGAGGGCGCGCGACATGCCCCAATCATCAGCGCCCGTCTCTGCAATCAATTGTTGTCGGGCCCGTCCGCGGAAATGGGGAAGCTTCTTTGCTGGACGCCAAGCCTCATGTCGGCGATAATCGCACCCGTGGGAGCACAAGGTTCGGGCTCACGGGGGATGCTCAATGATTTGCCTGGCAAGTCCCATGTATGGTGCTGCCTGGAGCTCTGACGGGGCCTCTGGCGATACCTTCTTGGCGCTCTGGCGACGCCTTTCAGGAGGTGAAGGAGAGGCAGAACACCTGATACAGTGTATAGTTCAGCCACACCCCGCTCGCTTGGGCGGGTCCGCCCTGCAAGGGTGTGAGGAGCAAGAAGTGGCGTGAAATAGTCTGGTGAAGGGATGCCCTGCTCTCTCTGGCGGGGGTTTCCCTGGCGCTCTGGCGGGGCTTGCCCAGGGGAGGAGGGAGCAGCACGAAACCAGAAGAACTTTATGGTACAGCCACACCCCGTGCGTTCTGACGGGGCTACCTCGGTTGCGGTGGGAGGAGCAAAACAGAACAGGGACTGGATATGCTATAGCAGCGCCCCTCTCGCTCTGCCGGGGCCGCCCTTGAAAGGGTGGGAGGGGCAAGGCAATTTGTGAAATGATAGGGTATTGGGATGCCCCGCTCGCTCCGGCGGGGCCTGTCTGGCGCTCTGGCGGGGCCGCCCCAGGAGAGGACGGAGGAGCACGACAGCCGGAGGGCGAGGAGAGAAAGAGGCGAGCGGAGGGAGTGGAGGCAAAGGGGGCAGGGGCGGGAGGGCAGGAGGGACGGAGGGGGGAGGCCCGAGCCATCTGGGCCGTCTTGGAGCGCCCTGCGGCCTCCCGCTCCCGCTTGGTGGCCCACCTTGGGCCTGTCCTGGAGCTCTCTTGGGCCGTCTGGGGCTCTTCCCGGGCTGTTTTCAGGCTCTCTGGGGTCGTCTTGGGGCTCTTTTGGGTGCCTCTTCGGCGGTCTCGGTTCGGTCTTGGGGGCGTCTGCGGCCGTCCTCGAGTATTGGAAGCTCGAGAACGCGAGAAAGCGAAGAACCTCAAACAAACCAGTGCAAATCAATGATCTGGGCCTCTTTGGGCTCTCTCGGGACGTCTCTCGGAGCTCTCTTGGATCCTCTTGGAGGCCTCTTGGGCTGTGTGTGTTGCCGTCTTGAGCTCCTCTTTGGCCACGTTGGCATCATCCGGGCCGTCCTGGAGCGCCCTGAGGCCTCCCGCTCCCGCTCTGGAGCCCATCTTGTGCCTCTCCTAGGATTCTCTTGGGCAATCTTGAGCTGCTGCTTTTGGGTAGTCTTCAGGCTCTCCGGGGCCGTCTTGGTGATCTTTTTGGAGCCTCTTCGGCGGTCTTGGGGCGATCTTCGGGGCGTCTTCGGCCATATTCGAGCGTTGGATGCTCGAGAACGCGGGAGAGCGAAACACATTTAAACAACGACCGGAAATCAAGGATATGAGCCTCTTCGTGCTCTTTTCGGGACGCCTCTCAAAGCTCTCTTGGGGCCTCTTGGAAGGCTCTTGGGCTGTGTATTGGCCGTGTTGGGCCATCTGGGGACACGTCGGGGCCATCAAGGCCGTCTTGGAGCGCCCTGCGGCCTCCCGCTCCCGCTCTGTGGCCCACCTTGGGCCTGTCCTGGGGCTTTCTTGGGCCGTCTGGGTCTCTTCCTGGACGATTTTCCGGCTCTCTGGGGTCGTCTCGGGGCTCTGCTGGGGGCCTCTTTGGCGGTCTTGGGGCGGTCTTGGAAGCGTCGTCGGCCGTCGTGGAGCGTCGGAAGGTCGAAAACGCGAGACACCGAAACATATAGGAAAAATACGAGAAATCTAGGATTTGGGCCTCTTCAGGCTCTCTCGGGACGCCTCTCGGAGGTCTCTTGGGGCCTCTTGGAGGCCTCTTGGGCTGTGTATTTGCGGTCTGGAGCCCATCTTGGGCCAAGTTGGGGCTATCTGGGCTGTCTTGGAGGGGCTTGTCGAAGTCACCCGGGGGCTTCTGGGATCGTCTTGGA
>CAUYUJ010007830.1:7500-42500 GCA_963575745.1 Prorocentrum cordatum
GTGAATGACCGATCGGTTCAGCCCCCTCACTCTGATATGGACATATATATATATAGATATGTATATGTGTATATATGTGTATATATCTATATATGTACACACACATAAAGGGAGGGTATCCATATACTTGTATATTCATATGTGCAAGGATCTGGATGTACAGGGGGAAAGGAGGGAACGAACGAGAGAGAGAGAGAGAGAACAAACAACAACACGAGAGAGAGAGAGAGGCCGCGAGATGGGGAGTGAGGGAGAGCCCGAAGCACATATCAATCCATGCATTGACAAATAATAATAGGAGGAGGAGACCGACCCCTTTGAAAGACGATCACCCTTGCCTGCAATTTCATGGGCCTGTCACTCAGGCGAGACCACCGTCTTGAACATGAAAGGCCTTGCATCTTAACAAGTGCGGAAATCTATGGTCATTAAGCTAAAAATGTCCAACGAGCGCTCCGCGTTGAGAAAAGAACTGCCCCGCCCACCCTTGCAACCGTTGCACACTTGTACACTGCTGGCCACTTGAGTTGGGAAAACCTACGACGATAACGCACATTTGGAAAGGAACCTCCCTCCACCCGTGCAAGTGCTATGCAGTGCCGCCTTTCTCGCCGTGAAGTGTGAGGTGAGCTCATGCGAGAACCTCACTTTGAAAAGCTGCCGTCCTCCATCCTTGCACCCTTTGCAGGCGTGTAGCGCCACGGTGCGGTCGCTGAGCGGATAGCCGGTTTGAAAACCAACCGTCCTCCGCCCGCTGATGGCGACGAGGAGGAGCAGGATGAGGAGAATGAAGGATATGGGGCGGAGCGACGAGGGCGACGAGGGTAAGTGGAGGGAGAGCATTGGGAGATGAAGATGAGGGGAATGAAAGACGATGAGGAGGACGACGAGGGCGACGAGGGACGATGAGAGGAATGAGTAATGGTGAGAGGAAGACTGGGGAGACTTGGACATTAGAAGGGCCTCTGCCACTCTTTCCTTCTTCTTCCTCCTCATGCTCCTCCTCCTTCTCCTCCTCACTGCACCCCTCCCTCCCGCCCTCTCTCGTGCTCCTCTAGTTTGTTTTCAAAATGTTGCTCCCGCTGAAGCGCTGGCCTCATTTAGGGGCTTCCGCTCGTTTCGAAGTGTGCTCTCGCTGCAGCGCTGGCCTCATTTCCGCGCTTCCGCTCGTCCCGACTCGTGCTCCCTCTGCAGCGCTGGCCTCATTTCCGCGCTTCCGCTCGTCCCGAATCGTGCTCCCGCTGCAGCGCTGGCGTCATTATTTCAAGTGCTATGCCACGGCATGGGTTTCGGTCCTTCCAGACAGGCCCCAACATCTAGAACGTGGCCTTCAGAAAAAAGACATCGGAAATGATTTCCACATTCGGTGTCGACTCGTTGTTTTTTGGGGGCCGCAGACCAGCTTTGTTTGGGGCGTCGCGACGCCATGCTATGCCATGCTGCGCGTTGATCTTCAACACCATGCTGTGCCATGTAATGCTATGCCGTGCTGCGACATCCGATTGTGCGAATGAAATGGAAATCTACGCCATGGTAAGGGATGGAAGGGAGGGGTCGGGCGTCAGATCTGACGCGAGCGCACCTAGCCAATCCTCTCCCCTCTTCCCACCCCCTCCTCCTCTCCTCCGCCAGCCCGTGCCCGTGCCTGCATGATTCCGGCCGGGTCGCTCGACTCTCTGCCAGCAGGTGCATCTTCGGGGGTCTGCTAACCCGGGTCAATCCAAACCCGGGTCAGCAAGAAACCAAAAAACAACAATGCAGGACAAACAAAAGCTGCAACGCAGGGCTTCGCAAACCCGGGTCAGCCAATAGGCGCGGCCGCCTCGCGGGCACGAACGGCTCGCTAACCCGGGTCAGCCAGAAGGGGGTCTTCGCAGGATCCTGCAGCATCCGGTGCCCTGGCTGACCCCTGTTTGCACTGACCCCCGTCTCTTGAGCCCCGACATCTGTGAGCGCGGGCAGCCCCGGCCCTTCTCCAACGCAGTCGAACGAACATCACCGTGTGCACGCAGGCCGTCAAACGTCACGCACCGGAGGCCGCCGAGGGCCTCCGAGGGCCGCCGAGAGGGCCCGCCGAAGACCACATCGCGCGCCCGCGCGCGCCGCGGAAGGCTGCGCGCTGTGGGGGGGGGCCTCCAGGAGCGGCGCCCCGTTGTCGTCCGCCGTCGTTGCCCAGCCGACGAGATCCTCGCCCTGCACCTTGCCGCGGATCCGGGTGACCTCGGCGCAGTTGAACGGGGGGCGGGGGCTTCCCCCGCATCCACCTCGGCCCCCCCCCTTTACCCTCCTCCTCCTCCTCCCATTTCTCCTCCTCCTCCTCCTCCTCCTCCTCCTCGCCGTCCTCTTCGCTGGAGGAAATGGACACTGTTTTTGTCCCGCCGCCCGCCCCCCTCTAAGAAAACTGAAAACAAGGAACAGACAGCTGATCGGCCACCCCCCCAATCTAGATTTGCTTTCTTTGGGGGCCAAGGCGGGCGGGGGGGGGACAACAAATATACTCCTTCTTCTTCTTCGCGCCCTCCTCGTCCTCCTCGTCCTCGTCCTCCTCCTCCTCCTCATCCTCCTCCTCTTGCTCCTTGGCCCTTGCTGAGCCCCGCTAGCATCCCTTTGCGAAGTCCTGCGAGCTCATGCTAAACCTTGTTAGGCCCTGTTGAGCACTGCCAGCCCCAGCTAAGCGCTGCTGAGCCCCTGCTAAGACACCTGGTACGCCGTAATACGCACCCCTGCTAAGCCCTGCCTGGCACTGGTAAACCGTGCTAAGCCTTGTTGCGAAGTTACGTTGGGTCCTTGTAACGCCTTGCAAGGTCAGATATGCCCCGCAAGGCTTTGCCAAGCCCTCCTGGTCAATGCTCACTTAAGCGGTGGTATGCTACCTCCTGGCGGACGCTGCTGAGATGCGCCATGCCCTGCTGCGTGTTGCCAAACCCTCCTAATTGATGCTAGGCCATGCTGAGCTGTGATCGGCCCTGCGAAGCCCTGGCAAGCAGGGCTTACTCCTGCAAGCCAGTGCTGAGATGTGCTGGGCTGTGGCAAGCCTTGCTAAGCAAAGCTCGGCTCTGCTCGGTCCTGGTAAGCCCTGCTGTACACCCGCACGTCCTGCTTAGCCCTGCCGGGGTCTGCCACAGCCCAGCTTGGCCTTGCGCAGCCCGGCTGGGCCTTGCCATGTCCTGACAAGCCTTGCTACGACATGCGTCGCCCTGCTCAGGCATGTTAAGCCCTGCTGATATTTGCCAGGCCGACGAGTGCTCCGCTAAGCACCGGCTGGGCATGCCAAGCCCTGCTGGACTCTGTAGAGCCTTGCCAGTTCATGCTAGGCCCTGCCAGGCACTGCTTCATCCCGGCTGAATTCTGCTCTCCCTTGTTGGGCCCTGCGAAGCGCTGCGAGGTCTTGCCAAGCCCTGCTGAGCCGCGCAGCGCCTTCCAGAGCTGTGTACCCTGCTAGACCTCAAAAGGCAAGGTGGGTATTGCCAATCACTGGTCGTCCAGGCTCGGCCCTGCTAGACCTTGATGGTCCTTGCCAGCCCTTCCCTGCGAAGTCCTGCTAAGCCCTGCCAGCCCCTGCAAGCCCCTGGTCAACGCCGCCAGCCCCTGCTAAGCACTGATGTGCCCTGCTAGCCCCTGCCAAGCCCTGCTAGCCCCTGCTGAGACCTGCCAGGCCTTGGTCAGAACCCCTGGTAGGCCCTGCTCAGACCCGCTGACAAATCACGCCTAGCCCTGCAAGCGCACCGCTAATCACAATATGCCCCGCCAAGCTCTGCCAAGCTCTCCTACGCAATGCGAAGCTTGACTTAATCCTTCTAGGCCCTGGTCTGCAATGCTAGCTCCTGCCGTGCACCGCCGAGGCCTGCCATGCCTTGCGACGCCCTATCAAACCATCCCCAAGCATTCGGCCGAACTACGCTGCGATAAGCTCTGCTACGCCCCGGTAGGCAGTGCTAGGCAGTGCTGAGATGTGCTAAGCCTAGGTAAGCCTTGCTGAGTAGTGCTGGGCGTTGCGCAGTCCTGCCAAGCCCTGCTGCGCATTGGCACGTCCTGCTGAGGCCTGCTAAGCTTCCTTGGCCCTGCTGAGGTCAGCTGGGCCCCGCAAGGCCCTGCTAAGCCTTGCTGGTCCTGGACAACCTTGCTGCGACATGCGTGGCCCTGTTGAGCCATGCGAAGCCCTGCTAAGCTCTGCCAGGCCGAGAAGTGCTCTGCTAGGCACCGTGAGGGTATGCCACGCCCTGCTCGGCTCCGTAGAGCCCTGCCAGGCCACACGCGAGTCTCTGCTAGGCACTGCGAATCCCTGTTATCTTCAGATCTGCCCTGCTGGGCCCTGCAAAGCCCTGTAATGCCTTGCACAACTTTGTGGATTATGTTAAGCCCTGCACGGCTGCAGTCATCGGCCTGACCTAAGGAACGATACATAAGGAACGAAGCCCCTTTTTATCTTAAGGAATAACGAACATTGGTCGGCCAGGCCCAGCCCTGCAGAGCCCTGATGAGCCTTGCCAGCCCTTTCTCCCAACAAGTGTTCCAGCGAATGTCCGCGGCGCTGACGCGAGAGCCCCCTTGCGAAATCCACGCGTGATCCGTCCCTGAGGCCGCTGCGATGTTTTATGACGGCAACGTTCGGCGCCACGGCGACAGCCTCATATAAAAACGGTCCCCCTTCCTCTTGGAACGTGTTGCAAGTTCCAAGCTTCAGGACCACAAGCGGTGAGGAAGTAAGAGGGGGAGGAGGAAAAGGAGGGCTTGGAAGAGGAGAAGAAGGAGGTGGAGGAGGACGAGGACGAGGAGGTGGGAGAGGAAGACGAAGACGAAGACGAGGAGGAGAAAAAGAGGCCCGGGGATTGTCGATCCCTCGGGTTTTCAGGGGCGTGTCACACGTTCGCGCAATTTTCCTCATCATTATTATTGGCGTCTCTCTCTCCGTCTGTCTTCTTTGGCTAACATGAAATGCAGATCTGGGAAACGCAAGCCTGGGACGCGTATGCTTGGCAGGGCCGAAAAGGCCTAGCAGGGACTTGAACTGCGTCAAGGAGGGGCGAGCAGGGCTTTGCGAACTCTGTCAAGGGCTAGCAGGTCTCAGCAGGGCTCAGGATTACTCGTCAGAGCACCGAGGCTTTGCATATCCTAGCCTGGCTTAGCGAGGTCAAGCTGCACATATGACTGAAGCCGCTTAGTCAGCCATGACAGGGCGAGCGCGTACGATGGCCTAGCATGGCTTCGCAAGGCTTCGCGAGTGCTCGCAGAGCTTCGCGCTCCTTCGCGGAGCATCGCAGGGCCTTGCGATGACGACTCCTTCGCACTCCTTATCAGGGCTGCGCACGACTCAGCATTACTTAGCATGGCTCAGAAGGGCTTCGCAGACTTTAGCAGGGCGTCTCAGGTCTACCACAGCTATGCAGGGCATACAACAGGGCAGCAAGGCTGCAACAACCTTGAACATAGAGAGCGGCTCCTGTTCAAAATGGGGGTCCCGCGTAAGCGCCGCGGGCATTCATCGTAAGGTCTAGCAGCAAGCGCAAGGATGGAGGACGGTTCCTTTTCACAATTGGGTCTTCGTTTGAGACGTGCGCGGTTCAACAGAGAAGCCCGCACAGCTACTGCAGCTGCGAATATGGAAAGGGCGGCCCCACTCCGAAGCGGAGCTCTTCCTGAAAACCTTCCCGGAACTCATCACCATGCGTGTTAGCTGGTACACCGTTGACACAGATGGGTGGTGTTATATATGTATATACATATACATGCGGGGATGGACAGACCCACCTTTTGTAAAACGTGATTTAGTGAAAACGACCTGAGGCCCAAACCTGGCGGGCGCAAGCCTTGAAAATAACGGCCACGGCGCCATCCGGAGAACTGAAAACGGACAATTCAATAATCGACGTGTCACTGTTGGGGGTTCTGTCCACCCCCGATATATATATATATGTATATGTCCACCCCCGATACATACATACATATCTATCTATCTATCTATCTATATATATGTATATATGTGTGTATATATAGCACTCGTACCTTATATACATGTATATATATATATATATATATATATATATTAACAGGGATATCACTGGACACCGCGTAGAATTGCATGCTCAAGCCTTCCCTTTCCATAGGACGGCGGTGAACAATTCCCCCCGTCAAGCCGAGAGCTCGCGCCGGAACGGCAGGCCCGCGAGGCTACGGCTTCTCAGACGGGCACTTCTTGCGGGGCTCGGGGCGGAGCTGTGCTGAAGCACCGTCGAGACGCATATGGGGTTTAGTCTGCTCCGCCTCCTCCGCTCCCTGCTGCTGACGTTGCTCCTCCTCCTCCTCCTCCTCCTCATCCTCCCCCGTTTCCTCCTGCTTCTACTCCTCGCGTGGCCCCTCCTCTTCCTGCCCCTCCCTCCTCGTCGCTCGTCGTCGTCGTGGTGGTAATGGTGGTGATGGTGGTGGTCGTCGTTGTCGTCGTCGTCGTAGTCGTCGTCGTAGTCCTCTTTCTCCTCCTCCTCCTCCTCCTCCTTCTCCTGCTCGTCCTCTTTCTCCTCCTCCTCCCACTCCTCCTCCCTCCAGTCAGTCCCCTTCTCCCCTTCCCCCTCCAACTGCTCACCCCCCGCACCCGTTTCCCACCTTGGAGGCGGCAGGGGATCTGAACTGGATGGGCCTTGACAGAGATCTGTCAAGAATGGGGGACAACAGAAAATCTTGTCCGATCGGGCCCCGGACGGAAACCGTGATTTCGCAACGCTCCAAATTAATCTGATGCCCAGCTTGGCAGGACAGCGTGCAGAAAGGCCGAAAGCATTCAAATGCGTGGGGCATGGTAACAAAATTCGATACATGTACACATGCACACATGCCCTCAACAATACACATGTACGTGCATGCATGTGAACGAAAGTATGTTTGTGTGTACATATACACACACACACGCGCTGAAAGTACGGTTCGAGCAAACTCCAGTTGTAGTGCAAAGAGTTCGGCGCGGCCGGACATATAATGTCACACGGATCGTGCCCCTCAGAGAGCTCCACGGACGGCCCCAGAAGCACGCTTGGCTTACCGTCCCCTGCCCATGTTGGCACACCCCTTACAGAGATCGCGCCCACAAGAAACTCCATCTACGTCCCGGGTACAATGTTCGCATAACAACACTCCCCATCACGCGGCTCGTGCCCCATAAATAACTGCATGTGCGGCATCTGAAGGAAGTTGCATAGCGTCGCCCCGCTCACTTCGACACATCGCAAAGCGCAAGGAGTCCCACGGACGGCCCCCGAGAAAAAAATCGCATCCCGTCCCATGCCTACTTGGCACACCTTTCGCACCGATGGTGGCCCACAAAGACCTCCACTTACGGCCCCGGAGGCAGGGTTCGCATTGCGCCCCCCTGGCCACTGAGGCACACCGCACACCCCATCACGCGGATCGTACCCACAAGGAACATCTACGACAGCCCCACAAACAACAAGTTTCGTCACATCCGTCACGCGAATCATGCCCCAGAAAGCGCTCGACCAGTAGCACCGCTGGCCACTTCGCACGGCGTCCCCCAACGCGCCCGCGCAATCGTGCTCCGCAACAGCCAGCTTTCCGCGCTGCCCCGCGGCGTGCAGTATATGAACACAGACCCGCGCCCTACGCTACACGTGACTGCAAAGGGATCACAGGGATGGTTCCGTCGCCGAGCTCATGACTTATGGCCTTCGGCCCATACCGCAGACGTGGTGCCAGAGTTTTCGGTCAGGGCCCATTTCATGAATAAATGCAAGTCGGGGTCTCTTGGCGTGGTTCTCGATCGCCTCGTGAAGCGATTTGTTGAGTTTCTTGCTGCCTATGGTGGACCGTGTGGGTGCCTCTCTGGGGGCTACCTGGGTGCCTGCTGCGTCCTTGGGGGCCCACTCGTGGCGGAGGGTTCGACATGTCATCGGAACTCCACATCTTGCCTCTTGGAACCTTCTTGGGCCGTACTCGGCGCCTCTGGCACCGTCTTGGGTCTCCGTAAGGGCCAACCTGATTTTTTTTTTTTTTGGGGGGGGGGGCCGTTCGGGCCTTCTGGGGGCGGGGGCCTTTCTGGACGTTCTCGGACGCTGTTCAAACCCCCGAAACCGACATGCTGAAGCACATCTACGTATTTCCTGTGCGGATGTGGCGTCTTGACGTCCTCGGGCCCTCTTGGGGGGCATGTTGCAAGTTTCGCGGTGCGTCTCGGGTGCCCTTGGGGCCCTGGGGCGTGTTGAAGCAAACTGTTGATGTCGTGGGCGCTGTTTGGCTGCTCTGGACGAGTGTGCGCACCCTCCACAAGTGTCGTGGTCCCCGGGAGGGGTCAAACATGTTGTGGGCCAAACGGGGGGAAATCAGGGAGGGTGCCCTGGCCCGGATCCCGGGCTCCGTGTGTGTGTGTATATATACATATACATATATCTAGATATGTGTAAATACCAGCGCACACATGTCCATCTAGACAAACATAAGGAGAGAACGAGAGAAAATAGAGAGATACGGAGATAAATCGTAACATGTGGGCATACATACACACATATATACATACATACATACATACATACATACATACATACATACTTACATACATCTGTAGATATGTGAACAAAAGTAAGAGAGAGAAGAGAGAGAGAGATATATACGTAAACACATAAACAATATACATTCATGTATACATCTTCAAATATGTAGAAGAGAAAGAGGGAGAGAGAAAGAGAGTGACGTAAATCTGTTAGCATCGATAACCACTTCGGGACGCTGTTCGTCTATACTCGTGCGATCGGTGCTGACGGTGCTTGCGGCGGCGGCGCTGGTCATGATTGGGCCCGTGTTCGGACTGGCGTCGGCGCAAATGATGGATGCTGGTGAGCACGCTGGCGCTGCAGCAGCACAACGGGTAGCGGGGGTAAGAGACGGGGGATGGGGACAGAGGGGCGGAGGGGAGGAAGGCAGCATCACCACCAGCAGCATCAGAGCGATCGCCTGCAGAAAGCAGCGGTCGGGGAGGGGAGGGGCAGCGCCGGCAGAGGCAGCGCTGGCAGCAGCACCATGCTTGCGGCGCACCTCTCCTCGCGCGCCTCGCTGCCCTGCACGGGCGCTCCGCCGAAGGCCCGAGCGGCAGCGCGACCCGGGGCCGGAGCTCGGCCGCAGCCCCTGCCGCGGACAGCGGCGAAGGAAGGGGGCGTGGGCCGCGCGCGGGCCGCGCCGCCGCGGGCCGCGGGGAAGGCCCCCGCGGGGCCACGAAACATCTGTCGGCGGTGGACAAGCCTCACTTCAGTAAACCTCCCCCTAGTGAAAACGGCCTGGAACCGAGACCGACGGCCCTGGACCCGCAAGAATGACGGCCGCGACGCCCTCGCGCGAACCGAGAGCGGCCAACTCGCTGATCGACGTGTCAAGGCAGGAGGTCTGCCCACCTCCGACTGGGCAAGATCTGACTTTGACCCCCCAGGAGCTGCTTTCCTTCGCCCTCGGCAACGCCCGGCGAGGAGGAGGAGGAGAAGCAGGAGGAGGAGGAGGAGGAGGAGGAGGAGGAGGATTTTTTTCCTCTGCAATCCCAGAGGGCAGGACCGATGCTAAAGGCTTAGCGGCCGCGACTGCGGCTTCGAGAAACATTTCGGGGGGTTGCTGCCTTCGCAGCAGCCTCCCGAGCCTGAATACGTGCCACGAGAGCGCGCGTGCTTGGCGTCTGAGGCAGGGACTCCATCCCACGCAGAGGCTGGCGAACGTCAGGCGGCGGCGGCAGAGCCGCAGCGTACTGCATGTAGGCCGCTCCACGGCGACTCGACACGCTGAGACGCGCCCCCTCCTCCCTGTAATGAGGGTGCTGTCCGTCAAAGATGCGGCGGAGAGTCGCGGGGGCCCCTGACAGCCTGCGCAGCGGGCAGTCGCGGCCAAGCAGGTAACACCTCTTGGCCGTGTAGGCCCCACACGTCGTGCAGAAAAACATAGTGGCCTCGACATCGTTCTTGGTCGCACGCGTATGCGCTAGCGTGTGGCCTTTGTTGAAATCGAGGACCCCCCCGCCAGGTCTTGCTGGGCCCAGGGCAGCCGATCATTGGTCTGGTGGACGGGTCCTTCCAAAAAGTTAGGCATCTCAGACACCGCGCTCGGCCTTGCTCAAGGGGTTCCCACGCGTGCCAACCCCCTGACTTGAGGAAGCGTGCGCGGGGCCCCGCAGGGGAGCGTTCAAACCGTTCAACCTCGAAAACACACAAAACTTTGGCCAGAACTCTGGCCGCGAATTTCAACTTAACTAAATTCGACTCGATAATGTCCGGATTCAGGTTCGAGGGACGGGGGTGGAGGGAGAGGGCAAGTTTGGCGAGCGAGTCAGCGAGACTGTTGCCAACGGCGATCCTCTTGTCCACGGGCGAGAGCGAATCGATAACCTCTTGCGACCGATGCGCTGGCGTGTGCTGCACGACAATGTCATGATCGCGTTTTTCATGAAGCAGCGCCCCACGTCGCATGCCTGCATAACGGTGCTTGGCCGACGTCTGGTGCGTCGGGCTGGTGAGGCAGAGCTTGACCACTGTCATGCAGTCACTGATGCGAGTACCCGTGTACTCTACATAGATGGGCAGGCAGGCCATGGCTTGGTGCTCGGCCGCCTGCGGCGCCTGGGGAAGAACGTCCCATACAGTTCCTTTAGCGTAGGCCAAAATGGTTTCACCTGGGCCCAGAAAAACCCACGCATACGCAGCACGGCTAAGTTCGCGCACCGCATGACGGAGACAGGATCCGTCCATGCACACTTCGCACCCTCGCAAGTCCACGGATCCCCACTCGATTTCGGCCCCCTCGGCCGAGTAGAGGGTGGGGGCAGGGTGGTTGGACGGAGGGGGGTGGAGGGTTTCGGGATGTTCGAGTTTGAGCTCGTCCCATAAAAAGCGATCTTCACTTTCCAGGGCCTCCTGAAAAAGCTCAAGCTGTTCTCCCACAGCTTCGGCTCGGACAGCCCGTGCAGTCTGATGCTGACACGACCACCCGCGGTGTCGGATGCTGTCGACCTCACCGCACAAGGGGCATCTGCCGTCGCTCTGGTAACCTGCCGCGCGAGCTCGCGTGCGGGTCCAAACTCCATTACAGAAAACGGAGCTGGCGAGGTATTTTCCCGATCGGTCAAAACCTTAGACTTGGGCCCCAGGAGTTTTTGCAAGGGGTCAAGAGTCACACGGTGACCAGGAACATTCACGATGTCCGAAGCCAGCTTCCGTTCAAAACTGCGCTGGGTGGCTAGCCTAAGTAAATGGCTCACCATGCTGGGAGAATTGAAACCGAGGTGAACTTCGCGACCGTAGTCGTCCTCCCAAGTGAGAGCAGACGTGGCACACCAGCCCACGCGAGAGAGACACAGATGCATTCTCTGGATGGGCCCCCTCGAGCTCTTCCAACTCACATCTTGGTCGAAAGGCACTCGGCACCACATCTGACAAACTTCCTTAACCGTGTAATAGGAAGTCGCGGGGGAAGTGATGGCCGTCCAGACGATCGAGGCCCAATGAACCGCAGGGGCCACGCTGGCACGGTCGACGGGGCCCCCATGCAAATCAAGTTTGGCCGTAAGGGAACAACCGCGGTGAAAAGGGGGTTTGTAGGAAAGGAGGACACGCCTGGCCTGGGACAACTCCCAGTCGCTCAAACCAACGACGGCCGATCCGAAAGTGGCAGCAGGAGTAACGCCAGCCACATAGATCTTCCCGATTCGGCCCTTCTGCCGAGGGAGTCGGCCCCTCATCTTCTGCAACTTCTTATGGCGCTTAAACATAGAATCGAAACGGGATCGGCGTTTCCAAAGGGCATTACGAGCCGACCTCACCTGGCCAGGGGCGAAATCAGTGCCAAGAGAAACGGTGCTGTTCGTGACAAGGCCAGCCTTCTGGCCGAGCAAAGCGCCAAGCTTTCTAGCCAAAGAAAGAGAGCTCCCAAACGTGGTTAATTTATCCGCCTGGAGGCCGACCTTCAAACTGTCGCGGAAAATAACGTACATGTGCGCACACGCCTGGACCATACGACTGGGAGCCTCTTGTTCCGTACCCGCCTGCGTCGTCAGAGCATCATCATCGACATAGGAGGAGAGAGGGACGAGTGGGTTGGCCATCGTGTAGCCGTCGAAGGCCTCGAGGCTGCACACACGGACAAACAGGTCGTTAAATCCGTCACCCGCGGGTAGGCCCGACGTGGCGAAGTAGGGGGTCGTGCCATACATGCTGCCAAGCCTAACGATTCGGGGTCCTCGCCAGAAGTTAAAGGTGGTTTTAACGATGACTTCCTGGAATCCAAGCTTGAGAGCACGATCCCTGCGCAAAACCAAATCGAAGCTTTCGTAGTACTTGGTGCCGTCCCAGATCACCCCAAGAGACACTTGGCCCGTCTGAGCCGCCACTTCGCTGGCCGCCGCCTGATGCCACGCAGCATCCTCGGGGCTGCGGCCAGGGCCGAAGGCCCAAAAACGTCGGGGGAAACGGTCGTTAAAATCGGTGAGCCAAGGTCTGCGGAGGCGTTCCCAGACACGGACGGGCCCAGCGCATAACAGGATGGGTCGGAGCCCGCCCTTGGGTTTCTCCAACAAAGGGAACAGTAACCAGAACAACTGTTTGGGGAACAGCCCCAAAGACTCAATCGCCTGAACGAGGGCGCCGAAGGTGTCGAGGGCCGCATCTGAGACCAAAGAGAGCTGCCGCGGGTGCAGCCCGTCGAGCGACTGGGAGGTGGGCGCCGAGAAGCTGGCGCTGGCGCTGAGGATCTCTCCTGCAGTTGGCCTCGGAAGATGATTCCTGTTCGGAACCCACGCACTAGACGGCGCCGTGCTGGCATGCCAAAAGCTAGCCAAAGCTTCGCTCTCGGCCTCAAGCAGGTCCCGCGGGTTGGCCGAAAAAATGCCAGGGTGAGTTTCGATCGTGGTAGGGGCCCACCGACGTTTCAGTTTGGTAAGGCGGTGCATAGCCCTAGCCCCTCCCCGTAACGCTTTCTCCTGCCATTCATCCCATGAGTCCTGCCTCCCCTTCTTGATGGCCTTGACAGCCTCATCGTAGTCGTCCTCCCAAGACTGGAGGAACTCGTCGAGGTCAGTCAGCCACGTGGCTGAAGAAGCGGACCCACGGCGCATGAGCTCACGAGATTGTGCAATCGTGCTGTCCAGGCGCGCGCTGAGTCCCTCTCCAGGGCATGGCTGAGCAACGACAAGCTGCGTCTGCTGATTCACGTCCTGACACAATTGATCGAGCTTGTTAGGGTCCTGGTCAAACCCTTGCTCCGCCTCCTGGAAACGACGGCAGGCCCCGAGGGTTTCACGAAGCTGCTGGGCCAACCATTCCCAACCAACAAAAACCAGGTTCGTGGCATTACCTTTAGGACGAGAAAAAATGGGAATCCAACGCGCCTTCAACCTAGAACCCTTGTGGCCCTTGCTGGTAACTGGGACACCCGTAAACGACTCGAGCTCGAGCTCGAGGGTATTGGCGAAGTACGCCCACGCTTGGCTCAAAAGTTCCCACGCCTCGCCGACGGGAGCAGAAATAGCCGCATCGGCCGCGCATTCGGCGACGTCGCGAGCCATGCTCCAATTCTGCGGGCAAGGGGACGGTCCCGCAGGCAGCTCGCGCGGAAGTCGTTGGCGCGACCTGTAAGTTAACTGGTACAACGACACAGCGCGATCACGAAGTTGCAACTGAACTGGCCTGTGGGGCCGCCCCGTCCACGTCAAATCGGCCTTAACACCCTCAACCGCCCTCGAAAAACTATTGGAGGCCAGGAAGAAATCAAGGGTAGTGAGGGAGGAGGGACTGACACACGTGTGTTCCTTAGGCACGAACAAGATAGCCTCGAGGCGGCGGGGCAGGCCAACTGACTGAATGAGACTGGGAGCCAGATTCCAGTCCCCGCCCGCCAAAAAGAGGTGCTCGTGCTGCAAAGCCTGACCGGTTTTCTTAAGCAACCTCAGGTTGAGCTCGCAAAGCCCAGTGCCTGATTTCAAGTAAACCGGCATAACAACGAGGGGGGGCCAGGAAGGGGTGTCAACGATAGCCTTCAGAATCCGGCCGTGCTCGACGATGCCAGGGCCATCCGAGGGCCACCTGAGGCCCAGGTGCTGTCGGACCAAGACGGCCGCCCCCCATTTGGGTTTCCCAGACAATCCTGGAACAGCAGGAGCTGCAAGCATACGCCAGCCCAGCTTACCTACTGCGTCGCACTTGTCACCCTCATCGTCGAGGGTGAACCCGATCTCCTGAGCCAACAAAATAAGAACGGAAGTGGTAGTCAACCGCTCTCGTAATGTGGGCCAAGAGTTTCCGTTGTACGTCTCGAAAAACTCACTGCCCATCGTGCCCAGGGAGGAATCCACAGGAGGAGGGGGGGGAGGCACTGGAAGGCCAAACCCAGACAGAGGCAGGCCGCAGCGAGGGGGCATCACTTCGCTACTACTGCTAGGAACGTCGCTGGCGCTTGGCCAGGATCTCCTGCAGCTTGATGCCCCACTCACGCTTCTCGATGCGCTGGGCGCTGAAGAACAGCTCCTGCACGTCAGGGTCGTCCTCATCGACATCGACTGGCGCGGGCTCATCAGCTGCGTCCGCCCACGCGCTAGGCGATCGTACTGGGGTTGGCGTCGATTCTTCTGGTTGCTGGGCCTGAGGCATGTCAGTGTCGCCAGCAACATCAAAAGGAGAGGGCGATGCCGTGGTCGTCGCTGCCGCTGCTCTGACCTGCTGCTCCGCGAGGAACTGCTTGTACTTCTGAAACACATCTGACTGGAGCATGGCCGAAACCGCATCCTTGTCAGCACCTGGTTGTACTTCTTCGAGGTTGAGTGGAGCATGCCCCAGATGACCAGGAAGGTTGAGCACCAGCTGGCGATTGAGCTCCTTGATCTCCTTGTCACATACTGTCTGCTGTGCACGTATCGAGTCGAGCTTCTCTTGAGCCTGCTGCAATATCTGAAGCTGCGCAGTCTCATCCTGTCCAAGCTGCTTGCGCTTCGCGACCATACGTGCCAGCTTGTGGCCCGTGTTGGTGTGCTGAGTGAGCGCTGGCTTGCATTCTGAAAGTGCCTTTCTGGCCTCCTGAAGCTGCGTCTCCAAGGAGGCCTTGGCCGAGCCGCCACCGTCGCTGAGTTTGCCCACGGCCTTGATGGCGGTCTCGAGGTCCTTGATACTGTCACGAATATGCTTCTCTTTGGCGTCCTCCTTGGATTCATCTCCAGCGCCTCCTGCATGGGCTGCTGTGGAAGTAGTAGAGGACGCCAGCTTGTCGTACTTCTTCTGAGGCGCATCAAGCTGTCTCTGTAACTTGTCGTTGTTGCCGCCTCCGCCAGCAGGGTTACGACGCCCAGCAGCAGGAGGAGCACGTCCGTTGCCATCATTCTTCTTCGCATACTGCTTTGCGGCTGCCACGACCTTCGGGGGAGCCGTCTTGCCGCGCCTGCACTGGATCCGCGAGGCCCAGTTGGTGTTGAGGCCGCAGCCCCCGCAGGCCCAGAACGGTTGCTTCGGGCCTGGGAGCACGGGCCCCTCATTGCTCATCTGCCCCCGAGGGGGCGTGAAGACTGCTCCAGCAGGAGCTCACCGTGAAGAAAGATAGGCTCGCAGCAGCACGTGGCCGCTCTGAAGAGGCATGCTGCTGCAAGCTCAGGAAGACACCTGAGCCAGAACGGCTGAGGAGGAGGAGGAAAAGCAGGAGGAGGAGGAGGAGGAGGAGGAGGAGGAGGAGGAGGTCTGTCCAACCCCGAATAGGAGGCAGGAGCGACCGCTGGGGGGCGGGGGCCCGCGCGCGGGCCTAAGCCATCGCTGGGGCTCGGCGCGAGGCCGCGAGGAGAGCCCGAGGGCAGCGCCGAGAGCGAGGAGGGGCACCGCGCGGCGTCGCGCGGAAGCTTCCGGGGAGCTCCCGCGGAAGTCTGCGCACTCCCGGCGCGAGGCCAGAGTCCGAGGGCAGCGCCGAGAGCGAGGAGAAGCACCGCGCGGTGCTGCACGACGCGGGCTTCCAGGGAGCTCCCGTCGGGGATGGACAGACCCCCCTCCAGCAAAACGTGGTTTGGTGAAAACGACCTGAGGCCCAAACCTGGCGGGCGCAAGCCTGGAAAAGAACGGCCACGGCGCCCTCTCGAGAACCGAAAACGGACAATTCACGAATCGACGCGTCACTGCTGGGGGGGTCTGTCCAGCCCCCCGATCCCGCGGAGGCCTGCGCACTCCGGGCGCCGGGGGCGCTCCTCGCTGCTGCTGCTGCTGCGGCACCGCCGCGGCCGCGCCGCCAGAAGGTCGGCGACCTGCCGCCCGCGGCCGCGGTGTCCGTCCGCGCGCGACAGCAGAGCGCGTGGCGCAGCTCCGGGTCGCGTCCGCTCCTGGCCAGGACGATGGGGTGCCGTGCGCGGACTCGGGGGGGGGGGAAAGCGACGGGCGCCACGAGAGACTCTCCGCGCGTCCAGATCCTCGTCCACCCATGCCCCGCCCCCACCTCGAGTTTCACGCCCCTTCCTGGCCTTCATCCTCCTGCTCGTCCACCTCCTCTGGGATAATCACCGCTCCCGGGCGATGACTTTACGCGATATGCCCCTAATACCCATGCACGCAAGCTGAGATACCACACGTGCATTTCGCAATCTGCGGTCGCATGAGATGGGACAAGTCGAGGCCCCACGAACGAATGCTGTATCGGCGCAGCATAGCATCGGCGTGGCGAATCAGATTCGAGAGTTTCCCAGCTGGGAGGGCAGACGCGGTGGCAACGTCGTCATCGACGTTAACGGTATGAATGCAGACGGCATGGCACTCCGAGGTGGTTCGCATCTGGGCCACAATGCCAGCCACGCCCACGCAAGTCCCACCAGCCCTTCAGGGCTTGAGCGGTGTAGCGATTTCGTTCTTCCAGCCTCCCTTCCTCCCCCTCGGGGAAGGGGTCGCCCCCCTCCCTGCCCCGTGCCCCCGGGTCTGCAGGGGGTGGAAGGGCGACGCGCTACACCTCCCAAGCTGGCCCCGCGGAGCTCGCAATCACGATGGCCTCCAACGTGGCCCAATCGACTCCAGACTGCTACCAAGTGGCATCCACGGTGTCTCCAACAGCCGTGCGGCCCCTCAACTGAGGATTTTCTTAGGGTGGAGGGCTCAAGTTGAAACCCATGCGGGCTTTCGCACCTCGAAAATCCGCCGACCCCTTGGGGATCATCGGCGTGTGAGATGCTTCCCCCTCCCCAAACCCCTCCCCCGGGAGCCCGGTCCGGTCGATTTGGAAGGGGGGGGGGGGGGGTCCGGGACGAGCGCAGCACGGCCGGGACGAGCGCAGCACGGCCGGGACGAGCGGTTCACGGGGCTTTTCCGGGCCCAAGAGGGCCTCAAGACGGGCCAAGAAGCCCCCAAGAGGCCTCCAAGACGGCCCACGAAGGCCCCGAGACGCCAAACGACCGCTCCAAGACGCCCAAGATGGCCCCAAGACGGGCCAAGAGGTCTCCAAGACGGCCCCCGAGGTCCCAAACAAGCCTCCCAAGAGGGCCCCAAGAGTCTAAAATTGTTGATTTTCCATTGTGTTTTTCTATGTTTTTTGCTTTTCCGCCTTTTCGGCTTCCCGACGCTCCAAGACGGCCAAAGAGGCCCCAAAGACAGCCCCAAGATGGCCCAAGAGGCCCCCAAGACGGCCTCCAGACGGCCCAAGACGGCCCCAACACGGCCCAAGAGGTCCCCAAGACGGCCCAAGAGGGCTCCAAGACGGCACCAAGAGGGGCCCAAGAGGGCGACCAAACATGTTGAAACTCTAGCTTTCTGCCCCCAGGAGCCCCAGGGGGCCCCAAGAGTGCCCCAAGAGGCCCCCAGAGGCCCTCACGAGGCCGCCCAGACGCCCCAAGGAACCCCCAAGAAGCACCCCAGAGGCTCCGAAACGGCCCCCAAGTGGCTCCCAAACTCGCGGTGTCGCCGTCCGCTCGGACCCCCCCGCGGAACTGCCCGAGACCCTCTGGCGGTGGCGGCGAACAGACACCAAACAAATATCACTCGCCTTTTCACCCCTTCGCAGCTTCTACTACCCCCAGATTGGCATAAACAAGGGGTCGGCGGTGTGGCGTAAGCCTAAGAATCAATCTGTCTTGTGATTCACCTTTTGCAAATTCGAGCCTCGAAAATCCATCGAAACGGCACTTCAGATTCCACCCTTTGCCCTCCGCCCAAAGAAAATGCTCGGCTCAAGGACGGCTCCAAACGGCCACGGGGCCTCCCACGGAGGCTCCCGACAGGTCAGCCTCCTCCAACGCAGCAGGACACTTGATGGAGTGGTGCGCTCCCGCCGCCTCGCTCACGATTGAGGAGGAGGAGGAGGAGGAGGAGGAGGAGGAGGAGGAGGAGGAGAAGGAGGAGGAGGAGGAGAAGGAGGGGGAGGAGGAGGAGGAGGAGGAGGAGGAGGAGGAGGAGGAGTTCCCGAGGCCCCAAGATGATTCCACGAAGGCCCGCAGGTGGGCCCAAGAGGGCTCCAAGACAGACCCGCGAGCGCCAAAGAGTGCTCCGAGAGAGTCCCAATACTCGATTATAGGAGCTCCAGGTGGGCAGGGCGAGCTAAGGGTCAACCCTCCCACCTCTCTTACGGACGCATACACTGCAAGCAGCAGACACTGCTGTATCCAATTGGGATGTTTGGGAACATCCTTGGGAAGCGATTGGTTCAAGCGGGATCCGCAGTGGCCCACGACACTGCGCTAAGGCCTCCCGCACTGTGCAACATCGCCCCAAACGGATCACCATGGCATCCAAGATGCCTCCCAAACGCCCCAGCATGCCTCCCCACGACGGCCTGATGTGACCACGGAATGGGGCCTCCCAGGGGAACCCCTGAGAGGCCCACAAATCCTTTCGAAACCTGAAGAACGCATCGATGAGTTTTGCATTCCCGCCTTGTCGCTTCCGAGGCCTCAAGGTGGCTCCAAGGTGGCCCACGAGAGAGCCTCAAGAGGGGCCCCGGATGGCTCCCAAAGGCCCCCGCCACCGCCGAACACACGCCCCACGTCAAGCGCGGTTGCAGCCCCCCCCTCCCTCCGCGGCCCCCCCCCCCCGCGGCTGGCCCGTGCTTCGGGCACGAGGCAAGGACCTCATCGGGCGGGTCGTGGTGTGACGGAGGCTTTACATGCGCAGGGAATGGCAAGCGCGGCCCTTTCCGTTCGCCCTAAAGGTACCCCCTCCAACTGGACCTCACCCCAGGCGCCTCCGCGACGTCCCATCCTACCTGATTTCGTTTCCCTACTCCTCCTCCACCTTTCCTCCTTCCCCTCTCTTTTTCCTCCTCCCCCTCGCGTCCGCCTCGTCATTTTCTCCTCCTGCTCTTCATCCTGCATCCCCTCCTTTTCTTCCCTCGCAGCCTCCCGATCCTCCGGATATTCCTCCTCGTGAGTGTTCTCAGTATCCCGTCCTCTCCCATTCCTCCTCGCTCGGGTTTCTTCGTTCGTCCCACTCCTCTTCGCCTTCGTTCTCCCTCCTGACTCTCCTTCCTCAATCTCTCTCGTGCCCACAAGTGACCAAGGGGAGGGATGAGAGAGTAGAGAGCAACATTGAATTGTATAGGAAGGATGCGACCCTCGTCCTGCTCGCAGTTGTCGCCGTCCTCATGTTCAATCCCCTCCTCGCCCTTATCCATGCTCCTCGTGCTTCTCGTAAAACTGGTGTTGTCATTCCGCTCCGTCTTCGTATCTCTCCTACTTCTCGTTTTCGTCCTTTTCCTCCTCCTCCTCCTCCTCCTTCTCGGTATCCTCCTCCTCGTCCTTGTCCTCACCCGCGTCCGCCGCGTCGTCCTGTCCTCCCTTATCATACCTCCCTCCTACCCTCCGTCTTGCTCGAAATCTGAGTCAGCCTCCTTTCCCTCCTCCTCCTCCTCCTCCTCCTCCTCCTCCTCCTCCTCCTCGTCCTCCTCCGCCTCCGCCTCCGCCTCCGCTTCCGCCTCCGCCTCCTCCTCCTCCTCCTCCTCCTCCTCCCACATCCGTCTTTCCCACCCGCTCCACCCCAAAATAGATGCTCGCGCGGGCAGTGCCACGTGTATACCTGGGCGCCGCACGCCGCTTCTCGACGTCCTCGCCCACTCCAAGACCTCGAGAACGTCGCCCTGCGCGGACCAGGGTCAGGGGAGATGCGGAGGAGGAGAGGGAGGTCAGGTGCAAGAGGCCGAGGAAACACGAGCCGAACAAATGCCGCAACATTGGGAAGTGCAGGAAGAGGCTGATACAAACAAGGGAACGATGAGGGACAGGAGGAGGAGGAACCGAGAAGGAGCAGCATGAGAAGGTGGCACAGGCGTGGAGTGAAGGATGGTGACGATGATGGTGATGATGGTGGTGATGCTGCTGATTCTGCTGCTGCTGATGGTGAGGCTGTGGCGGGGGAACGGTCAAATCTACGACGTTTCGGAAGCACCCTGTCGGGGCCGACGGTTCAGAATCAGTCCCTAGTCTTCCTCCTCCTCCTGCCCTCTCCTTCTCTTCCTCCTTTCCCTCCTAATTCTACTCATCCCCCGAATCCTCTTTATCCTCTTCCTCGATGGGGCAGCCAAGTAGATCGGAACTGGGTGTTTGGCCCGATGAGAGAGCAATTGTGGGGCGCTGTTGGAGACACCCCGCGCAAGTCTCATTTTTCAAAGGCTTGTGCCTTCCGAGGCTTTGTCCAAGGCATCGTGCCTTATTTGTTCGTCATCTGCCAATGGCGAAGCAAACGCCTCCTTCCCCCACCCCGACCCCTGTCCCCAATGAAAAGGAAGGCGGAGGGGAAGTAGCTTGCAGCCAAAAGATCCGGAGACCTGGAGACCCCGCGCCGCGGGCGGCGCGGAAGGGCCTCAGCTCCCGGAGCTGGGCAATCGGTCGTGACTGGAGCAGGAGGGGAGAGAATGCAGGGACGGGGGGTCCAGAAGCAGGGCGAAGGCCGGCAAACCGGTGGCTGCAAGAACGGAGCTCGACGGAATGGCTTTTCTTCCGGGAGGCGGCCCGGCTACTCTCTAGCGAGCTGAAGTGTATTCTGGGAATTCGTTTGTTTCTTCCAAACGAGATCGCTTCAGCAGCCACGCATTTGCCAGCCCTCGCCCAGCGTCCGAAAGGAGGAGGGAGGCGGGGGGAAAGCGACCCGCAGCGCCCTCGCCCAGGCTTTGCCAGCGAGCGAAGACGTGGCGCGCTTCTGGAGCCGCGCGTCTGGCACGCCAGCCGGCGCGGGGCCAGCCATGGTGCACGCGGGCACAACTGGCCATCGCTCGGACGTCCATTCCCTGTGTTTTTTTCGGGTTCGTGCGTGGTTTTTCCGCCACATGATCAAGGATGCTCCTCGATGGCCCTCGCTGAAGGAAAAACGCACACGTCCGAGCGATGCCAATACAAGGATGATAATGATTGCGATGGTAAGGGTGGTGCTGGTGCTGGTGCTGGTGCTGATTTGTGATGCAGATGGTGATGATGGCGATATTCTTCTTCCCAGGCGAGAGAGCGAAGCAACGTGGGGATTGCAAGCTGCATGTCAAGCGTGCAGCCCAAATTTGAGACTGAAAAGACCTGATAACGCCGAAAGGAAGACCACAGCGAAGATTGTGAGCAAATGCTGCGCGTTGGAATGGAGTGATCACTGCCAGTAGGGCCTCAGACAGATCCACATGCATTTGAAAGAAGAGAACGCAGCAAACCACAACTCTAGAGAAAACCATACATGTAATCCATTAATTACCACACATTGTCAACAGTTTTTTTTGCGTCGCCAACGAGAGAAAATACGACGCAACGATTCTCGAGCGCCCAAAGGACTAGCTTCCAAAAACCAAGACATAACGGACTGGGTCGAGCCACCTGTCGTGCCATGGCAGTAACGTTCCATACTAGCGAGCTGCTGATAAAATGGTTTACGGCGCCCAACTTTCAAATGAGAGTATAGACCCACGTAGTATTCAGCTGTAGGCACCGCAATAATATTGCCAACCGGACCAGAGGACACCCCAATAGCCGCCGATGGGGTCGCTGAGGAGGTCGCTCAGGGAGTGGTGCCTTGAAATAGCTTAACGTCCCTGCCGAAGGCGTTGGGAGTTGTGAAGGCAATCGGTTGATAGAGGATCTCGTGGCGCACGCGGCGCCGTCGGGGTACAAAGAAAAACAACTGTCCATGAGGAGTCGGGTACTCCCGAGCACGGAGAGGTCGAAGAGCAAACCGAGCAATCATCATGCGTTGTCGTACTGCTGGACGAGGATAAGGGGACAAGGAAGACGATGTTCTAGCAAACGTTGAACATGTTGACCATGATTGTGCAAACCAGCCAACTGTTTGTTCCATTCATGCTTAGCGCGATTTGCTGCACGATGGCAGCGAAGGGCCGTGCTGACTTCCTGTGCAGGGAGGTCGGCGTGATGAGGAAACCCGCAAATATCATTGTGCCTCTCATGTAACACGAACGACTGGACAATAGGCTGAATACGAGCAGCAATACGACGGGGAACCCATAGGCTAACAACATCAGCGGAGCCTCACAAGTAGCCAAGACGAAATGCACGTTCCCTATGCTCACGTAACGTATGGGCAAAATGGCGATGCACCTTAGAATTACTCGGAGGGAACGGGTCCACCCAGGGCGGATCACAACTAATGACCTGCAGAAGGCAAGACTGGCCTGAGCCAGCATGGCTACGGATGGTGATGGTGGTGATGCCGATGATGCAGGTGGTGGTGAAACTGATGATGCTGGTGATGATGCTGATGATGATGATGAAGATGCTGATGATGATGGTGAGAAAGAGGAGGACGAGAAGGAGGGGGATGATGATGAAACTGAGGTCGATGCTGATTGTGATGGCAAATATGACGATGATGCTTATTACGATGATGATGATGATGATGATGGTGATGATGATGATGATCCACGCATCCAAGAAGGTCTGGAGCTCCCCGCTCGATACAGCCTCCCGAAGCCATGGCCTTTCCCTCTGGCGCTGCGGACGCAAGGCCTGGCCCGTGCCCTAGGCACACTCGCAGCCTCGCCTGAAGACTAGAGGCCACGCCATCCGCCTCGGCCGAGGCAAGCGGAAGGCAGGGCATCGAGCACTCACGGCAACTCAGCATGCGGCTCGGGGTGCCACAGCACCGCAAACCTCCCGCTGGCACATGGCCGAGGACAGGGAAGGTTTGCAATGCGGTGGCCTTCGGAGGCAACCATGGCGGTGTGCGAACCTACCACCACGGTCCAGCCTCCGACTGGCGGCACAGAGCAGAGCACGCTGGGGCGCAAGAAGCGCTGGCCGTCGCGGCAAGCGCGCCAGCCACTACATTAAACGGAGCGCTCCAGTGCGTGGAAACCTACGCACCTGGTCCAACTTCCGCTCGAGCGAGAGCCGTGAAACGGCACGTGCTAGCTCAAGAGCGGGAGACGAGCGCCGAGCAAAGCTGCCTAGCCTGCAGCATCGCCGCGTCCAAGGGACGTACCGTTGCCGCGAGCATGCAAGGCGCGAGCGCGCCCGACTAAGCACCGTGCAAGCGGCAGCACCTCGCCACCAACGCCGCAGCGGGTCCTGGCCAGGTGCCGACCTGCTACGTTGCCGCTGGCAGCCGAGCCCGAACCCGTGCGTGTGGAAACCCCTACGCACTAGGTTCCACCTCAGCACTGGGACGGGCGGCGCTGCTGGAGAGCGGCGCGGAACGCGCCTCGCAGCAGCGACCCCCCCCGTAAGGTAACGCCCTCACGCGACCTGAGGCACCAAAGTAGGGTTTGGTTGCCTTGCAGAGGCAGCCCGAACAGCCGTGTGCAAACCATACGTCTGTTCGCGTGATGGCAGACAGAGCGAGGCGGCTAGCGTGGCAAGAAAGAGCCAAGCCACCATCGACGCGCCTGCGCATGCGCCGCAGCGGCTCAGGGTCACCGATGCCGCCCGCCCCAGCGGGCTGCAGGCCGCGCTTCAGCCTGCTGAGCACCGCCTTCTGCCTATCGTTCTTGGGGGCCTTCGGGCACTCCGCTGCCAAGCCCGCCATCCTGCGGCTCTGCGTCCAGTAGCCGCACTTCACGCAGAAGAGGTGGTTACCAGCCCGCCACAGGTCGTGGGAGCCGTGAGCGTCGAATCCCCACCACGGCGGGAGCTGCGGCGGCGGCAGCGGCGGGGTCCCGCCACCGGCCCCAGAAGGACCCCCCAACGACGGTGGGCTACCCCGCTGGCCGCCGCCAGGCGCGCCGCTTCCGACTCGCCCTGCACTCGCCTCGTCTCCTTCAACATGTGCTGGTGCCTCGCTGACCTGACTGCGGGACAGCAGCGCCGCGCCCGCCGTGATGAGCGCCGCGGCTGCAGCGACCGATCCGCCACTGCTCTCGGCCCCTGAGGCCCAGGAGCCCGCGAGCGCGTCGCCCCTGCCCGCGCGCTGCTGGCAGGCCCAGACCGTGTCGCCGTCGACGTCCAGCCACGTCCCGTGCCGCCCGCACGTGCGCTGCGGGCAGTCAGGGGAACTGCAGTGAGCTCGCCACCGCATCTTGCAGCCGCGCCAATCGCACCGAACTGCTTCCAAGCCTGGGCCCTCGTGCCCGTCCGCTGCCGTGAGCTCGGCGTCGCCGTCCTGCATCGCCGAACCCAGCCAGCAGAAGACCTTCTTGACGAGGCGATCCTGCCTGCGGCTCCTATCTCGCACGTCGTCGTCGCTGGGATGCATCTGCGCGCCCTGCACGGCGCGGGCATCGGCGCAGTGATTGCCCCGCCGCTGCCAGGCCGTGACGCGCTCCGCCTGCGCGTCCGCCAGCGTGGCGTGCGCTTTCACCTTGTGGATGGTGACGCTGCCGACCCCCACGTCGTCGAGGGCCGCCCAGAACCGCACCCAAAGCTCGCGGTAAGGCCGCTGCCACTGCAGGCACCACGCCCTGCCCGCCGCGAAGCCGTCCACGAGCAGCTTGCAGTCAGTGAAGATCCGCACAGGTGGTAAGCAGCTCTGGATGCCCTCGATGGCCGCCACCAGCTCCGCTGCCCCTGATTCTTGGGGATACGGCCAGGGGGGCGGGCCGAAGAGGCTGACTGCCTCGCTGTCGGGTCCCATGACGACGACCGCCCAGCCGCCGCGCGCCGAGACGAGGCTTGGATCCAGAACGCTCCCGTCCGTGAAGAGGTCGCCCGAGAGCGGCTGCCCCACCAAGTCGGCATGACCCTCCTTCCGCGCCTCCCTGGCGTCGGTGGGCGGTGGCAGGGTCCTTCGGTGCTCGGGTGCAAGAGCGCGGGGCCAGAGCGGGTCCTCGTCTCCCTCGATGCTGGCCATACCGACGATGGTGCGAAAGGGGATGTCGCCAGGGGGGCACCGCTCGTCCGCCTCCTCGTTGGAGATCCACTCGCCGCGGCTGACCTCGGTGGCTGGGCACTGCCACGCCAGGTGCCGCACTGTGCCGTGCGCAGGGCATCCCCTGGGGCACCAAGGAGAGGAGGCCAATGGGCGTTCCTCAAAGAACCGCCGCGCCACGGGCCAGAGACATCCGACCAGCGCGTTCTTGGCCGAGCTCATCTGCTTGGCCTTCTGCTTGCTCATGCGCTTGCGTGCCAGTGTGCGCCTGATACTGGACAGGGCGCCTCCATCGCGCAGGTGCTCCAGTCCTGGGTGCTTGCTCGCTGCTCGCCACAGCGCCCTCTCGTGGCCGTCGGCGATGTGCTTGGCGAGCGTGGAGGCCCCCAGGGTCCGTAGGTCCAGCGGCTGCTGCTTGTCGTTGGTGAGCAGCCCTGGCAGTGTGGCGGTCCAGCCCAGGCGGTGGCAGGCTAACACGCACGCAGCAGCTGGCCCGCGTCCAGCCAACGCCTCAGGCCCGCCTCTGGCCAGCAGCGTCCTAGCCCCTGCGAAAGCGCTGCCCAGGGCCCTCAGGTCCCTGCTGTCCGAGTTGAACTGCACCGCCTTGGCCCATGCGACAATGGGCAGCGCCACGTGGTCGTACAGCGGGTCGCAGTGCAGACGCTTGCTGAGGAGGAAACTGAGGCTGAGGCTCTTGCCTGGGCCGTGCCCATGGTGGACGGCGTTGACCTGGCTCCTCCACTTGTTGAGCTGCGACGTCGGCCAACCCACCACACTCAGCCCATAGCGAGTAGCAGGCCGCAGACCAGTGTTCGCCACTCGAGCTGCTGCTGGGGTCTCCTGCGAGCGGATGGCGTGCAACCTCTGCAACTGGGATGCCGCCTTCGTATGCCGCTTCTCGAGGACCACGAACGCCTGGCCGTCGAGGCAGTAGTCGACCCCCAGGTTCTTGACCGAGTCGGCGATGGGAAAGGCGATGCCTCCCATTAGCTTGGCGACCAGTGATGCCAGCTCTGGCGAGCTGGCCAGCAGCTCGCTCTTTGCTGCTGAGACCTTGCAGCCTAGGGCCTCCAGCTGTGAGATGACCGCCTTCGTCGCCTGGGCCACGTAGGCTGCGACCTGTGCCATCGGTCCGTGGCAGCCGACGCAGCAGTCGTCGAACATGATGGCGAGGGTGACTCTGGGCTCGAGCGCCCGCCACAGCCGCGCATGCTCGTCCGCGAGCACCAGCAGGCCGCACTTGAGGAGCCGACCCGCATGCGAGCACCCCGCGATGAGTCCCGCATCCAGCAGGTAGGGCTCGGACACGCTACCGTCAAGCATGAAGCGGCGCCCCCCCGCGTACAGGGTGAGGGCCATACCCAGCAGGCCCCGAGGGTAGCCAGCTAGGACGCCACGGCCCTGGATGATGGCCAAGTCCACGAGCTCGTAGGCCTTCCATAGGTCGATGAGTGCCGCTGCTGCTCCTTCCCCACGTGCGTGTGCGGCTTCTGCGCGCAGGGCCTGCCACCAGACGGCCTCTTCGGCCGCACGGCCGCGCCCCCCCCAGAAGGCGCCTGCGACGCCAGGGTCAATCTGCGAGTCCCAGCGCCGCGCCACGGGCTGACGGACTCGGCTCCAAAGGCGCGGGAGCCAGCCCAGCAGCCCAATGGGCCGAAACCCGCCCTGGGGCTTCGGAAGCATGACCACGAGCGAGTCCGTGATGACGTCGGGCCAGCCGCCGATCTCCTCACACTTCATCCCGAAGTCAACGACTGCCTCCAGAAGCTCGTCGCTGAGGTCCGCGGCCTTCCGCGGGTTGGGGCGGTCGCTGCCAACGCCTGTGCCGTGCCTGAAGGTCCTGGCGGCCACGCGCAGCTCATCGGCTGAGGGCCTAGGGAGGGCCTCGCTGCCAGAGCGCGGGAGCTGCGGCCGAAACCTGTCGCGGTCTTGCCTGACCCGCCAGACCTCTGTTGACCATTGCTTCGCCACAACCTTCACTCGGTCTGGGGCATGGGCTGGGGCCCCGTTGTACTCGTCGTCAGGGGCCCATGCCCTGGGCCCGCGCCGATAGGCGTGAAGCCCGCCTGCGCCTTCAGCCATGGAGTGACGGATCCACTCCTTGAAGCCCTGGCCACGAATGACGGCGAAGGCTGCTACATCGGCCTCCGCCTCGGCCTTGGCCTCAGCGGCCCAGTCGGCCAAGGGGGGCAGGCTGGGGCACTCGGCGGCCAGGGCCACGCGTGCTGCCCACTGGGCGCCGAGGGGAAGGCCCACCGTGGACGGGGGCTTGGGCGCCCTGCTGCTCGCTTGCGCTGCTCCGTCGCCGTTGCTGCTGACGTCGCCGTCGGAGCTGCAGTCGCTGCCCCCGCGCCTGCCGCCGTGGTACCGCATGAACTGCTTGACGCCCTGCAGGTAGCAGTAGTGCTCGTCGTCAGCGATGGCCCAGGCGTCGGGGTCGCTGTCCTCCAACTCGCGGACCTTGCGCGCGTACTTGTTGCGCACGCCCTCGGAGGCCTGCCAACTGTCCTCGCACATGTCGACTGCCCGAGCCCAGCGGGCTGCCGCTCGCTCGCCAAACGGCCGAGCCGAGCTGGCGCGAGGGGGCGGGGGTGGGATCGCGCTGATACCCTCCGCTGATGCGGCCCCCCTTCCCGCCCCCGACGCCGACGCATCGCTGACGCCCTCTCCAGTGGCCCTCGCACTGCTGGCTTCCGCTGCCGCTGCGAGGCTCGCAAAGGAGTTAACTTGGGGCTGGGGTGGGATCGCGCTGTCCCCGTCCGCAGATGCGGCTCCCATCCCCGCCCCGTCAGACAGGCCCTCTGTGGCGCCGACCTGCTCACCCTCGTCGCCATTGCCACCCTCGTACTGGCTGAGGCGCTCGTAGGCGTAGTGCGTGCAGAGGTCCATCCACTCTACCTTGTCCTGCTGCGCGTCGGGGGCGTGCAGGCGCGGCAGCCAGCCGTTGGCCAGTCGCGCCAGTGTGCGCCTGGCGCCTGCCTCACCCACCTCGATGGCACCCCACCCCCCCGCGTCCACTGGGCAGGTGGCCAGCCTGCGAAGCACTGGTGGTAGGGGAGCAACGTCGCCTATGCCATTCTCCATCTCGGTATAGCCGTGGACGATGGGCGCGCCTGGGAGGGGCCTGCTGTAGTCACCCCGCTCTTCCAGCCAGCGCCTGGACTCGTGGTAGCTGTCCACCGTCCTGCGCAGCTCCTCCTCCCAGCAGTCGTGGTCGAGAAGGCCGAGCTGCTGAAGAATGCGCACCAGCTCCTGCCTGCCTGCGCCGCCGCGACGCCAGGCAGACTCGCATACTTCCCTGGCCGTCTGCAGGCGACGCCCAAAGTTCTGGGCCAGGCCGGTCGCAATGTGCGTCGGCAGCCCCAGCATGCGAAAGATGTAGGGCACGCAATTTTCCAACCACTCGTTCCCGTCCGCGTAGTGGTCGGGGTTGCTGGGGTTGGAGACCCACCCGCGGGCACGGCGCCCGAGCACCCGCTTGTAGCGCTTGATTGCCCTGGCCTCCATCCGCTCCGCCGCCCGCTCGTCGTTGCCCAGTTGGCACTGGACGAGCCCTGCCGAAGAAACGGCATCCGAGCCTCCGCCGACGAGCCGATGGAGCTGCGTGAAATAGTCGCTCAGATGCATGAGCTTCTTGCCCTTGTAGCTGGCCTTGGGCCCCTTGATGGGGCGCGCCCTGGCCTGCGTGCCGAAGCTGAAGCTCGGCGGGCCCCCGCGGCCACGGTGCAAACTGGCGTCGTCGGGCGGGATCTGGTAGATCCAGACGAGCTCGTTCTCCACTCCCTCGCACAGGGCGCGGTAGACCTCCGTCATGGCCTGCATGTCCCCCCCCACTCCGATAGCGTCCCGCAACTCGACGTGGTTCCACTCCTTAGCTGGCATAGGCCCATATGGCCTGTCCTTGGGAAAGGCTGCGGGGCCCTTGACGCGGAATGACTGGCCAAGGTCGCCCTGACAAGCCAAGTAGAGCTTGACCCCGATGTGGGGCCTGCACGGGTTGGCGTAGCCCTGCTCCGTCATATTGAGGCGCTCGCACCCGCTGACGAGGTCCAGCATATCTACGCTGACGATGAACCAATCGAGCTCAGATGGCTCCTTGACGGGGGAGTGCTGGCAGGTACCCTTGCCCGAGTCGACGACGTGGCCGCCCAGCTTGCGCAGCCAGTGCCCCGCGCGGAGGTGGAACCTGTCAGGCTCGACGTTCCAGTCCCCCGCCAGGACCCAGGGCTTGCCAGTGCACTTCAGCGTGGCTCCAACCTGCTGCAAGACGCTCTGGCTGTGCTCGCCCACGTCGTCGTTGTCCAGGTAGACCGAGCCCAGCAGGAAGCCTCCAGGCACGACGCCGTTGATGTGCACGATGGTCGCGCGGCCCTCGGCCGCGTGGCAGCTGTCCTTGCTGCCGCCAGCGCCTGGCCCGCACATGCCACGCGAGGTGCGCACGGCCACGCCAGTGCCGCTGCTGACGGCGCGCTGGAGGCTTGCGCCGACCGAGCTCACCCCTGGGGTCAGCACGGCGCTCCAGCCAACCTGTCGACACCACTGCTCCTGCTCCACGGCGCGGTAGCCGTTGAGGTGGTGCTCCTGGATGCACAGTGCGTCGCCGAGGTGCGCCTCCGCCACCGCCTGCTGTTGCGGGTCCTGCTGCTCGCCGAGGATGGTGGTGAAAGGGCCCCATCCGCTGCCGCTGAGGCTCACGATGGTGAAGTGAGGGCGGCTACCCCGCGGAGCGGAGGCCTTGGAGGAGCTTCTGGGCACGAAGCTCGCGCATGGCGGCGGCTGCGGCGGCCTTGCCTGCAGCGTCGCCTGCTGCCTCGCCGTTGCCCCCCTCGCCCGCCACGGCCTCTGCTGCCCCCTCCTCGGTGGCCTCTTCCTCCAGGGAGTCCAGGATGACGTCGACGTCCTTCTCGTCGAGCTCCTGCTCGTCGCCGCCCCCGTCTCGCTCCGCCGCGGCACCTGCTGTGGCCACGCGCTGTGCCAGACGCCGCAACTCTGCGACTTGGCCGTCCCATTGCTCAGCGAAGCCAGGGGCGAGCATGCCTGAGCACTGATTAAGAGCGGCGAGGAAAGCGGTGGCTCGCTCACCCTCGCTGAGTTGGGCGCCTGGGGACGCTGGGGCAGCCGTCCCTCGCGGCCCTTCCTCCCGCTGCTGTGCTTCACGCTCGCGGAGCTGTTGCGCCAGGAGGTTGTCGATGAGCGCCTGGAGCTCCTTCTCGCCGGCCTGACTCTGCGCATGTTTGCCCTCCAGCTCGAGCTTGTGGGCCTGCAGTTCAGCGAGCTGCTTGTCCGCCGCCGAGATCCTGCTCGCCAAGGCCGCCGTGGTGGCCTCCTGGTTCTTCTGCTTGCGCTCCAACTCACTGAGCTGGACTGATGTGGGCTTGGTTGCTGCCAGCTCGTTCTCCAACTGCTGCGCCTCCTGCCGTTTGGATTCGAGAATGGCCTCCGCGCCGTCCACGCCCTCGATTTTCTTGATCTCACTTCGTAGCTTGCCCAATCGGCGGACACGTTCTGACTTGTCGTCAGGCTGCAACCCGACGCCTGCCGCCCCAGCGCCACCGCCATCGACTCCTGGTCCTGCTTGGCTGCTGGTCTCCAACTTTTTGACCTTCCTCCGCAACTGGTTGAGCTCGTGGCGTTCTCTGGCGTCCAGTTGTGACATGCCACTCCACCAAGAACTCGTACCAGAACCGCTTTCCCACCAGTCGTAGCCGCAACTCCTGCAGACGAGCCGAGAGCCCCAATTCTTCTTGGCTCCGCACTGAGGGCAATCCCAGACCCTGGGCGCTGCACCGCTGCCGCCCGCGCCTGGAGCTTGGCCGCCCCGCTGTCCACGGCCGCTGCTGGCTCTGCCGCCGCCACCGCGCGCGGCTCCTCGAGCACCACCTCCGCGTCCTGCCATTGGTCGAGCCCGCCGCGGCTGGGCTCCCAATCGGGCGACTGGGGCCGGGTGTCGGTGATATAACATGGAAAGAGCTGTGGCCCCAAAGGCCCCACTGAAAGCTTGGAAGATTGGGAATCTGACCCAAGAATGGACGCGACGGCTAGAGCCAGCCTCATGAGACCAGACATCTGCCCTGATCGCGCCACCTTGAGCCAAAATGGCTACGGATGATGATGATGATGATGATGATGATGATGATGTGGATGAGGATGAGAATGGGAGGGGAGAGGAGAGGCGGAGGAAGTAGCAGTGAGACGCGGGGCGCTGTCTCTTCGAAACGAGGACCCAACACCACAGGCTGGTTGGGGGGAAATCAATAGGAAAAAAACGCACGAAACGCAATGAACACAAAAAGAAAATCTACAAAACATAGACATACCGTGTACTAAGCATATGAAAACTAAATGAAAATAGAGTCAACACATATACAAGGCAGATGTATAAAACACTTACAAAACATACTCAATACATGGACGACATATATCCAAGTCGAACACAAAGCATATATGGCACAGACACACAATAAATACAAACCATGCACTAGCCAGGTACAAACAATACACCAACCATATACAAAACGCGTTTATGGATGCTGTGAATGGCAATAAATATTAAAATCGTATTATGAATACACACAAGAATATACACACGCATAGATGTATGTAACTATATTGTACAAGCCATGCACAAGGCATAAAAAAAAAACATACACGAACCAGTAGCACAACAGACAAAAACAACACGCCACACTGACATAACACATAGACAATCCAGATCCAACACATGTACAAAAACCTCAACATTGATTATACAAACCAGACCCACATCATGTAAACAACGTCCAAAAAGCATATACGAACCGTATACGACACATATACAGCACATATACAAGCAATAAAGACCACATCCAAAAAGCATACACATAATGCCTCCAAAACATAACAAACCATTTACACAACATGTACACTATCTATACTTAAAAACAAGAAAACACGTATAAAACAATTACAACAAGGATTCACTCCAGGCAAAAGCATACACAGTCCATGTATAGAACAGAAATACAAAAATGCACGAAGCAGAAACAAGCCGTATACGAAAAAGAACAAAAAGCGTACACATCGTATACAAACCCAGCACACAACGGCACAAAACATGTACAACACAAACATAAACACCGACGCGAGGGAAAAACAGTGGTGACAAAACAACCGAAGAACAGCATTAAATGCACATGAAACTCATACACAAACCATACACAAGGACATACACTAACCATACACAAATCGCATACAAAGCATACAGCAAACAAATACAAACCAACAAACACATTATATACAAAACACATCAAAAACCTAGACGAAATATTTACACGAATTTAACACATGTACCAAACGCATACAAAGCATATACAAAACATGCACAAAAAAACAACAAACCATACACGCTACATGTACAAAATATGTACAGCACGGAAACAGGACACGCATACAACGTATAAACAAAACATATACAAAACATCTACCACCAATCAAACAGCACGAATACAAACGCGAACACGAACCATGAACAAGAAATATATACAACTGCTGTAAACATGTGACTGGGTAACATATGCCAAACATAAGCAAAGCATGTGGACAGCATACACCAAACATATACGAAACACACCCAAAACATGCACAACACATCTACAATACAAATACAAATCATATACAAAACATCCACACAACATATACAACGAATCCAAAAATCATATACGAAATATGACTACTATGCATACGTACCAAACATTTGCAGAACGTATACAAAGCATATAACTCTACGATATATGTACATGAATATACAAAACACTCACAAAGCGAATACAAAGCCTTGGAAAAGCATATACAACCCGTCTTCACAACATGTACAACACATATACATGACCTGCACAAAAGACATATACAAAACGAAAATGCAAGATTTGGAAACATGTATACAAACCATGAGAAAAGTATATACAACGTATATGCAAGCCACCAATACATAAACATGAATACCAAGCACGAAGACAACACATAGACAAAACATTCACGAAATTTGAACAAAAAACATTGCCACAAACACATATACACACAAACCTTATACACAGCAAATACATAACGCAAACAAAGACAAATTCTACACATACAACACATGTACAAAACATATACAAAACCTATACAGACTGATACAAACACTTCCACGCGTTAGACCAAAAATATACCAAACGAAATGCCAATCATACACAACGTGTAGACAAAACACACAAACATACAAACGCATACTATTTTAATTGTGCCCCCAAAACAGAAACATTTTCAACTGATGCAGAACATACATACAAAACAACTACCAGACACAACACATACACAACATATACAACACAAGACAGCGTTATACACACAACATAGACAAATCATAAACAACACATTGACATCATATACAATTTTCAAAACAGAAAGCCATGCTTTTCTGTGTTGGGATATGTGTTCGGTGGGCGCTTTTCGGCACCCCCGCCGGAAGTGCGAATCCTCCTGAATTACACTGTGCCCGAACTCCCAGGGCCAAGATCCCTCTTAAATTACACTGGTTTCGCGTTCACATGGCCGTGTTCCTTTGTAAATTACACGGCGCCCGCGATTACAGGGGGCCCCCGGGCCACAATCCATTGTAAACAATAATGCTTGCGCGCTCCAAAGACCAGGATTTCTCGCCAATTAAATTGCGCCCGCGCTCCCATCCCTCTCAATTACGCGGCGCCCACTCCCCTAAGGACACGATCCTTTGTAAATTACTCTGGAAACGCTGCCAGCGACAATATCACTCGTAAATTACGTTGCGTCCGCGCTCCCAGGGCCACGGTCCCTAGTGAATTACTCCACATCCGTCCCCCCACGGCCACGATCCCCTAGAAATAATGATGCGTCCGCGCTTCCAGGACCAGGATCCATGGTAAATTGCATCGTGTCCGCCCCCCCGCACTGCCCCAGTCCATTGTAAATCACGATACGTCCGCGCTTCCAGGGCCAGGAACCTTCGTAAATTTGTTACGATCCCCGTAAATGACGGTGCGACCGCGCACCCCGAACCACGTGGGGATCCTGGGGCGCCCAGTCCTTCGACTTCTGCAAAACAAGCGCGGGACTCGAGACATCCTTAGTACGCCATCCCGATCTGGGGCGTTAAAACGACGTGTGTTCGCGCTTGTGCCGCTCCGGGGCGTTAGGAACAGCAGTGTTTTCACGTTTGTCCCGCCCTGGGGCGTTAGGACCCCCGCTTCGTCATCGTCCTCCTACTCCTCCTCCTCCTCCTTTTCCTCCTCCTCCTCTTCCTTTGCAGGCGGACACACAACAGAGGGCACAAAACAAGAAGTCAGTCCCTGAATTCAAAACGAAGCAAGTCGTGCGCAAGTGGGGGCAAAGAGAAAACCGAGATTCGTTCAAAGGGCAGGCGCCTGCTTTACAGGTCCGCCCGTGAGGGGCCTGGTGTGTCCTCCTCCTCCTCCTCCTCCTCCTCCTTCTCCTTCTCCTGCTCCTCCTCCTCCTCCTCCTCCTGCTCCTTCTGGTCTTCCTCCTCCTCCTCCTCCGCTTTATCACCCTCGTCTTCGTCCTCGTCGCCATCTTCCTCCTCCGCCCCCTCCTCATCTAACTCGGCATACTGACCATGGACGTGTTGCACATGAGAGTCGTCATTGGGAGCTGCGCCTCCTCCTGTTCAGCCCGAGCACCCGAAGACGCTCCTTAAAGGCTGCGAAAGGGCGGTATACACAAGTCCTAGGAGACACTATACAAAACTCATTCAAGGCCCCTACGAAGCTCCGAAGAGGCCCTGCGCAAGGATCC
>CAUYUJ010007831.1:0-2500 GCA_963575745.1 Prorocentrum cordatum
AGCATCATCATCAACCTCATCATCAACAACAACATCATCAGCAGCATGATCACCATCATCATCATCATCATCATCATCATCATCATCATCATCATCATCATCATCATCATCATCATCATCATCATCATCATCATCACCACCATCATCATCATCATCATCATCATCATCAGCATCGTCATCATATTCAAAATCGTTATCATCCTCATCGCCCGCATACTCGTCATCATCGTTATCAGCATCGTCATCATCATCATCATCAACATCATCAACAGCATATGTTTTATCAGCACCATCAACATCCCCAGCATCAGCGTCAACAGCATCATCATCATCAGTCATCAACAACTTTATCAGCATCATCACTAGCATCATCACCATCATCATCAGCAGCATCAGCATCAGTATCATCATCCTCATACTTATCATCAGCAGCAGCATCATCATCACTCCCTCCCTTCCTCCCTCCCGCCCTCCTTCTTTCCCTCCCTCCACCCCGCCCTCCCTCATCATCCTCCGTCTCTTCCTCCTCATCTTCCTCCCCTATCCTCCTCCTCCTCTTCCTCCTCCTCCTCATCCGTCCTCCGTCCTCCCTGCCTCTCCTCATTCTCCACATCCGTCCCCCCTCATCATCATTATCATCATCATCATCATCATCATCATCATCATCATCATCATCATCATCATCATCATCATCATCATCATCATCATCAGCATCAGCATCATCATCATCATCATCATTCGCCTCCGCCTCCGCCTCCCCCTCCTCCCCATCCTCCTCCTGCTCCTCCTCATCCTCCTTCTCATCCTCCTGATCCTGCTCGTCCTCCTCCTCCTCATCAGCATCACCAGCAGCATCATCAGCAGCAGCAGAAGCACCGTTATCATCATCAGCAGCATCATCAGCATCGTAGACATCAGCATCATCATCATACTCATCCGCATTATCGTCATCACCAGCATCAGCAGCATCAGTATCAGCATCGTCGTCATCATCAGTATCAGCATCACCATCACCATCATCATCAGCAGCATCATCATCATCAGCATCTTCATCAACAGCAGCATCAGCGTCAGCATCGGTCGGTATCATCACAGCTATCATCATCAGCATCACCAGCAGCGTCAGCATCATCATCAGCGTCAGCATCGTCAGTATCACCAGCATCATCGCCAGCAGCATCATCAGCATCATCACCAGCATCAGCAGCATCAGCAGCATCAGCAGCATCAGTATCATCATCAGCAGCGCCACCATCATCATCAACAGCATCATCATCGTCGCAAGCATCCTCATCAGTATCATCATCCGAACCATCAGCATCAGCATCATCATCATCAGCATCAGCATCAGCAGCATCATCATCATCAACATCATCAGCATCATCATCGGCGTCGTCGTCAGCAGCAGCAGAAGCATCCTCCCTCCATCCCTCCCTCCCTCCGCCCTTCCCTCCATCCCTCCCTCATTCTTCCTGCTCCGTCCTGCATCCTCCCTCCTCATTATCCGCCTCCACCTCTTCCTCCAGTCTCCTCCTCCTCCTCGTCATCATCAGCATCAGCATCAGTATCCTCCGCCTCCTCATCATCATCATCATCAGCAGCAGCAGCAGCAGCATCAGCATCATCATCAGCATCAGCATCAGCATCTTCAGCTGCAATATATCAGCATCATCAGCATCATCATCATCCTCATCGTTATCACCAGCATAATCCTCATCATCATCAGCATCGTCATCCGCCTCCTCCTCCTCCTTCCTCCTTCTTCCCTCCTCCCTCCTTCTCCTCATCCTCCTCCCCCTCCTGCCCGTCCGTCGACCATCCTCGATCCCCCTATTCCTTGCAGACGACTCCTCTTCGTATGATCGCCAGGCGTGTTGGTAGGGCGGCCAGGCGTTTCTCCTCAGACCGCCTCCTCCTCCTCATCATCAGCAGCATCATCATCAGCATCATCAACAGCATCAACATCATCGTCAGCATCAGCATCAGCATCATCATCCTTCTCCTCATCCGCCGACCACCCTCCATCTCCTTCTCCCTTGCAGCTGACTCCTTTTTCGTTTGACCACCAGTCGTGAAGGTCAGGCGGCTGGGCCTTTCGTCTCAGGTTTCCTCCGTCGTCGTCCTCCTCCTCCTCACTCGACCATCCTCCGCCTCCCTGCCCCTTACAGATGACTCGCCCTCGTCTGACCACCAGGCGCATCGTCCGGGCGGCCAGGCGATGCTCGTCAGGCTTCGTCCCCGCCTGCGACCAGGAACTTGAAATGCCCGACAGCTGCGCGGGCGGAGGAGGAGGTCACAATGTGGTTCTCGCCTTAGCGTTCCGCACACTCGTTTTTTTGTATGCTCGACGGCTTTACTGATGGAGGAGGTCGTTTTCGAAATGTCGCTCTCTCGCCCCAGCGTCGCCCAGATGCGTCTCACAATCTCACCTGCAACAGCTACGTACCAGAATTGAAGGGGAGTGGTGTTCCATGTGCAGCTCCCGCATGAGTGCCGCAGA
>CAUYUJ010007831.1:7500-27500 GCA_963575745.1 Prorocentrum cordatum
GTGTGACCCCCCCTCTGGAGGCTCCCAATTGTTCCCGCATCTTGGTCTGTCGCTGGTGAGGGGAGGCTGAGGATTTCGAGAGGGGTGGCCTGCGGGCCGCCCGCGAGCGGCGGGGCGGCGACATGCTGGGCGTGGGGGCGCCCGCCGCGGGAGCAGGCGCCGCAGCCGGCAGGCCTGGAGGTCTGCTGGGCGTGGGCGCTGGAGGCGTGGGCTTTGCTGGTGGCCCCCTGCCCGCCGTGCCGCCAGGGGCGGTGCCCGCTCCGCCGCCCGCGCTGGGAGCAGTGCCGCCTCCTGCCGCAGGCGCGGCGCCCAAGGCCGCCAAGAGAGGCAAGGGCGGCATGGGCGGCATGGGCAAGGCGGCCAAGGCGGGTCGCAAGGCGGCGGCGGCGGCGCCTGTCCCGCCAGCAGCGGCGGGTGCGGTGGCCGCCCCACCCCCGCTGCCTCCTCCGCCTGCGGGGCCTCCTCTGCTGTGGGCCGCGGGAGGCGCGCCGTTGCCGCCCCCCGCGAGGGCGATGCCCACCCCTGGCAGGCCCCCACCACAGGCCGTGGGCCCCATGATGGGTGGCGCCTGCGGCGGGCTGCTGGGCCTCGGAGGTTTCGCAGGAGCAGGGGCGCCGCCATCGCCAGGAGGCCAAGGGCAGTGGATCCACGGTCCTGCCGCGCCTCAGATGCTAGGAGGACTCGGAGTGTATCCAGGATGTGAGATCGAGGGCGTGCTCCTCGACGGTGGTGGCTCGCCCGTCGGCACCGCGAAGTTCGCTGTGAGAGGAAGCTGGCCTCCCGACGCCGTGGGCATGTTCGTGGAGTGCCAGTTCGTGTCGACGGGGGTGCCGCTCTACGAGCCCATGCTCCAGGGGCTGTTCGGTATGGGTCAGGCCGTTCTCCACCTGTGCGGAGGCCGCCCCGCAGTGATCTGCAGCCAGCAAGACATGTGGCCAGGGCGCCAGGAAGATGAGCCCAGATGAGCTATTCGATGTGCACCCAATGTCATCCGCGATGACGCACAAGATCGAGGGCTGCGACCTCGCCGCGAGGTGCCCAGTGGACCAGTGGGGGAGACAGGGAAAGAGGGCCTGCACAGCGCAGAGCTGGCGCGAACTAGCGCTGAAGATCGCGAAGAACGACGAGGATAACCTCCACTAAATAATGAAAGTCGCCATGAGTGAGCTGAAAAAGGAGGACAACATGGACCCAGAGGAAGTGGAGAGGCTGAAGGAGCGCCAGAAGCTCAAGGACAGCACCCAGACCATGCTGGATGGCACCGAGATCTTCGCGGAGAAGTTTGGCCACCCCAAGTCGGAGGAGGCAGCGGCGGCCAGCTCAAGCTGCCGCCAGCGAGTGCACCCACTGGAGCCTGCAGATTGCCAAGAGAAAGCATTAGCGAGGTTTCTCGGAGCGCTGATCTAGGCAAGTTGCGAGCTGGCCGCACCGACAGGCAGCCGACGGAAGCATTGGCGAGGTTTCCCGGAGCGCTACTCGTGGCAGACTACCCGGGCAAAACAGCACGCCTGCACTGCCATCGCTATGGGAAATATGTTATGAGCACCTGCAGGTGCACATTTGCGGGGTGGGGGGGAAAAAAGAGTGACCATCATGATGCCCACCTGGGTGCTCCTCATTGGCCCTACCTATTACCGTGACTTCCTGTTTGCTCTATCTCGTGCACTCCGAGGGAGAAATGGGCTACCTCACAGGATAGAATACAGAGACATCACATGGAGCATCTCACGGGACGACCGAGAAGTGAGCTGAGTGGAAGAGGGGAGCACGGAATTCAAATTGTAGAAGTAGCAGGAGCCCCCCCCAGCAACAGTTTGGGGTCTCGGGCGTTCCGTCTCTCCCCTCTCTCCTCCGTCTGAGGTCGTGCCGTCGTCTCCTCCCCCCCCTTGGCTTGGGCGCCCTGTTAAGCCCACGCGTCCCCCTCCCCTTTGGGCGCTCGGAGGGGCCAGCAACTGCTCCTCCCGCGCTGACCCCATGGGACTCGCGATGTAAGGTAGCAATCCTTTCTTACGGGGCCACCTCGGAGCTCGGTCCTTGGGCTTCGGGGCGTGCCCCCTGCCGGCTCGAATGAGAAAGCAGGGGCGTGGCACAACCGAGCGCAGGGGATTTTGGAATAGCGCGTAGATCACCCGAGTAGGCGCTCTGACGTTACCCCCCATGCGGATGTATTTGTCCTTGTCCTCCTCCTCCTCCTCCTCCTCCTCCTCCTCCTACTCCTCCTCCTCCTCCTCCTCCTCCTCCTCCTCCTCCTCCTCCTCCTCCCCCTCGCGCCCCTGCCTCTCCCCCGACCAGTCCCAAGGGAAACGGGGGGAGAGAGGAGGGAAGAGAAGGATCCTCCTCTTACTCCCCCTCCTCGTGTCCTCTTGTTCCCTCCTCGAGGGCGAACGGGGAAATATGTCCTCCTCCTCCTCCTCCTCCTCCTCCTCATCATCATCATCATCATCATCATCAACCTCAGTTTCATCATCATCAGCATGATCACCACCATCATCGCCATCACCATTGTCAGAATCATCATCAGCAGCATAGTATTGCACCAACATCCTCATCATCATCATCATCACCATCATCAGCATCATCATCATCGTCATCATCATCATCATCATCATCGCGTCCCTGCCCCTCCCCCTCCCCCCATCTTCCCTTGGCCGCCGCGGGGAGGAGCGCAAGGCGACGGCGACTTCGGCGACGTGGAAGGCCCACGGGTCAGCGGCAGGCGTGCCTGAGGCGCGGCGAGGAGGAAGGAGGAGCGAGGAGGACGAGCAACGACCAGCAGCAGTGAGAACATAATAGAATGAGGAGGAGGAGGAGGAGGAGGAGGAGGAGGAGGAGGAGGAGGAGGAGGAGGAGGAGGAGGAGAAGGAGGAGGAGAGAGGAGGAGGAGGAGGAGAGAGGGAGGAGGAAGGAGGAGGAGGGAGGAGGGAGGAGGAGGAGGGAGGAGGAGGAAGGAGGAGGAAGGGAGAGGAGGAGCAAAGAAGAGCAAGGAGAACGGAACAACAGGAAGAGGAGGGAGAGGAGGAGGAGGAGGATCGGAGGATAGGAGGATAGAAGGAGGAGGGGGAGGAGGAGGAGGAGCAGATGGACGAGGAGGAGGAGGATGCGAGGATGATGCGAGGAGGAGGAACAGCAGCGGCAGCAGGAGGTGGAGGAGCATCAGGAAAAGCAGGAGGAGGAGGAGGAGAAACTGATGAGATGGAACCGGGGCAGGAGCAGGAGGATTAGAAGGAAAAAGGGCAGGGAGGATCATGAGGTGATTCCAAATGATGGATATGACGCTCCTCATCTGCGGGAGCACATTCATGGAGCGAGAGCTATCGGGAACACCAGGTTTCTATCTAGTCTATCTGATTCGCGCTCCGCGTATCCCCACCAGCCCGTTCAGAAACCCTGCCTATGAGAGCTGACGGGGCAGGGGACGAAGAGACACTTCATATAGTGAAGCAAAGCGGGCAACCAGGATGAACAGAGAGATATCTGGGAGCAAGAGTTTGGCCTTGGAGGGCCTCTTCGGGCAATCCCTGGGACCCGCGGGGGGGCAAGGGGACGAAGAGGAGGAGGAGGAGGAGGAGGAGGAGGAGGAGGAGGAGGAGGAGGAGGAGGAGGAGGCAAACCGCCTCTCGGGGCCCTCGTAGGACGCTCTTGGGGCCCTCTTGGGACCCTCTCGGGGCTCTTTTGGGGCCCTTTCGAAGGCAGTGTAAGGCCTCTTGGGACCATCTGCTATGGCGTCGATCAAAAGAGGGGGGTCCCCGATTCGCCTCCCCTCCTCAAATCGCCTCTTGGGACTCTATTGGGGCCCTCTCGGGGCGCTCTGGGGGCCGTCTTGGGAGTCTTTGGGGGGCCTCTCGGGGCTCTCTTGGGCCGTCTTGAGGTCTCAGAAGCCCACCTGACGCTTCATTGATTTTATGCATTGGTCGCGCCGAGCCGCCGACCCCTTAGGGGGCGGCAGCAAGAGTGAAACACGAAGTTCGCGGAACGCCCGCGATTGCCTGGGAATTTGGGGTTTCGGCCTCTTGGGATTTCGTCGGGGGCGGTTGGCAGATCGCGGCTCTGCTCTTGGGCTTCTCTGGGGCCCGTTTTAGGTTGCGTGTGGGGTTCAACTAGAGGCCTTTGAGGGGGGGTGATTTAAGATTGTCTCGGGTCGATCTTGAAGGCTTTTTGGACTGTTGTGGGCCTCGTGAAAGCGCTTTAGGCGAATGTGCTGAACATATCCGTTGTGTATAGGGAATGGGTCGATGTTTGCTTCTTGAGGGCCTCTCGGGCCGTCTGGAGGCAATCTTGAGCGTCTTGGAGCGATTTCTCGACGACTCGTAGCCCTCTTGGACCGGCCAGGAGGCCTTTTGGGACCCTCTTGGCCCATTTTGGGGCCGTCTTGGGGCTCTCCTGGGCCGTTGTGGTGGTTTCTGGGGCCCTCTTGGGGCCCTCTTAGGCCGTCTTGGAGCCCTCTTTGGGGGCCCTTGGGCTGTCTGGGTCGATCTTCGAAGGCTTCTTGGGCCGTTGTGGGCCTCGTGAACGCCCAAGAGGCGAATGTTCTAAAAATATACGTTTCCCCTAGGGAATGGGACGACTTCCGCTTCTTGAGGGCCTCTTGGGACGGCTCTTGGTGGCCTCTTGGGGCGTCTTAGGGGACTGGGGCCGTCTGGAGGCAATCTTGGGCGTCTGGGAGCGACCTCTCGGAGACTCGCAGCCCCCTGGGACCGTCCGGGGGGCCTTTTGGGACTCTCTTGGCCCGTTGTGGGGCCCCCTGAGGCTCCAAGGGCGCGGCTGACGCATGTGCTCTCCACCCCCTCACCCCTCCAAACTGGCTGGAACGGGCTCCCGGGGGAAGGGTTTGGGGAGGGGGAAGCATCTCACACGCCGTGACCCCAAGGGGTCGGCGGATGTCGGTTTTTGATGGATGTTTGTTGGCCTCTTGGGGGCTTCTCTGGGGGGCTCCGAGAGCACTTGGAGCCGCCTTGCGGTTTTCTTCTTGGCATCGCTCGGACGTGTGCATTTTTTCTCGGCGAGAACCATCGGGGACCATCCTGGACCATCGGGCAAAACAAACACGCACGAAACCGAAAAATGCACAGGAAATAGACGTGGGCCCTCCTGGAGGCATGGCGGAAGCCCCTGGAGCACTGGGGGGCCCTCCTGGAGCCATCCTGGGCGAGAATGGACCCTCTGACACCTCGCGGCCCCTCCTTACCCAGGCCCAGGGGGGGGGGGGGGAAGGAGGGGGAGGGGCAGACTTCTCCCCGAAGGGAAGAAGGGAGAGTGGGAGAGGAAGCGCTCGTAAGCCACCTCCGCCCAGAGGGCTGGTAGGATTAGGCCCGATGCGTCTGCGCCAGCCAAAGCATGCTTTGGGAGGGGCACTCTCGGCCGTCCAGACATAGACGACCCTCTGCGGGAGGCCCCACGCGTTACAGGCAATCTTCATACATACGCACACACACAGGCACTGGTTGACCATTCCCGTGCGCCCTTCAGGGCCCGTCAGGACCACTGTGGCGCCCCTCCGGGTACGAATATGTATGCAACTATGTATGCACACACATGTGTATACATGTACATGTACAAGTATGTATATGGTATGCATCTGGTCTATAACTGCTCACTGGACCCGCACTGTACGCACTCTTGCCAACGCGCGGCATCTCCTTGTTGGCATCCTCTCCCCCTGCTTCTCGCGCTCTCCCGCCTCCTCGTCGTCCTCCGTCCCCCTCCACGCCCTCCCTCGCCGACCCCTGCTGCCACGGCCGGCTGCGCCGCACGGTGCCACAGGGGAGAGCCGGGGCACGAAGCCCGTCGGACGGAAGGCCCTGGCCTCCAGCACGGCAGTCGCTGGCCCCCGTCGCCACGGCAGCACTCGCCCAGAGTGGCACTCGCCCGCGGTGCCCCCCTCCAGCGTTGCGCCGCGCTGCTCCTCCTCCTCCTGCTCCTCCTCCTCCTCCTCCTGCTCCTCCGTCCTCCTCCTCCTCCTCGTCCTCCTCCTCGTCCTCCTCCTCCTCCTCCTCCTCCTCCGTCCTCCTCCTCCTCCTCCTCCTCCTCCTCCTCCTCCTCCCCTCCTCCCCTCCTCCGTCCTCCTCCTCCTCCTCCTCCTCCTCCTCCTCCTCCTCCTCCTCCTCCTCCTCCTCCTCCTCCTCCTCCTCCTCCTCCTCCTCCTCCTGCGTCGCACTGCTTCACACTGCGATGCACTGCAGTGCCCGCGGGTGCGGCGGCGCGCCTGGCCGCCAGACGAGGCCCTGCGCCTTCTGGGGCCGCCCTCGCGGGCGGCCGCGCGCGCGGCGCGCCCCCGTGGGGCCGCATCGGCCCGCCGGGGGCCAGGCCGCGCAGGGGCTCGGCGCACTGACCGCTTCCTGACCGGGGCCGGTCATCATCATCATCATCATCATCATCATCATCATCATCATCATCATCATCATCATCATCATCATCATCATCATCATCATCATCATCATCATCATCATCATCATCATCATCATCATCATCATCATCTCATCCTCATCCTCATCCTCATCCTCATCCTCATCCTCATCCTCATCCTCATCCTCATCCTCATCCTCATCCTCATCATCATCATCATCATCAACCTCATCCTCATCATCATCATCATCAACATCAGCATCAGCATTATCATCATCAGATCATCATCATCAGCATCAGCATCAGCATCAGCAGCAGCATCATCATCAACATCATCATCATCATCATCATCAGCATCATCATCATCATCATCATCATCATCATCATCATCATCATCATCATCATCATCATCATCATCGGCAGCAGCATCATCATTATCATCACCAACATCGTCATCATCAGCAGCATCGTCATCGTCGTCGTCACCATCAGCATCAACATCATCATTATCAACAGCAGCATCATCGTCCTCATCAACAGCAGCTGGTCTCTATTGGTCTCACGCCTGCTGGTACCTGGGGGGACGGGGTGACTGGGAGGGCCTGGAGTGGGATCGAGCCGATGCGTCGAGCTGCGCATGCCGCCCTTTTCGTTTGGGCCGCTCGCCGCTCCTTCACCCTCGACCTCCACCTCGCTCCCTCGGCGCCGAGGTCGGTCGACCCTGCGTGCGCTTGTACTGTGTGTCCGATCTATTTGCTCGCCCAAGCCGTCTAGGGGAGTCATGGCTGTCTCGGGAATGGACTGCCCGAGTTTTCTCTGCCGCTGAGGCCCGCCCTGGCTCGGCCCGCCGGTGTCAAAAGCGACCGGGCCCTAGCTCGTGGCCCGGTTTCGGCGGCCGTAGCTGGCTGTAGGCGCATCGATTGGAAGCTTGGCCCAGGGGCTTGCACTTTAGAGGCCAGCGAGGGCTTCAAGGCTGATCTCACCGCGACCTGTCCGAGATCTGTCTCGCATCTCGCGAGCTTGAGCACCGAGGACTGACTGCTCGATCGAGCCCAGCAGAGTTCGGAGTATGTACATGTCTGGTCTCCCTGCCCGCCCCTGCCTCGACCCCCTCCGCCGCCTCTGCAACGGTAGGACTGGCCCCGAGTGGGCGGCTCGGCATCAGGCGACTCTCCGTGCGATCGTCTCGACTGGTATTTGGGGTCAGGCTCGCAAGTTTCGCCGCGGCCTCTCGAGCAGTCGCACGCGCCCGTCGTGCAGCATCGAATCCCGCCCAGGGACCCTCGAAGCCTGGGCGACGGGCCAGCGCTCGGCGACGCGGGCCTCTGCACGCGAGCACGACCTCCCTCCCCCTCTGCGGCAGGACCTCGGGGCGCACTCGCCCTGGGCCCTCTGGAGGCACGCCCTGGTTCCCGATCCTCGCCCCCTCTGCCCCTGGCCCCGCGCCCTCCCTCCTCGCCCGGTGCTCCAGGGGCCCAGTTCTGCTGGTAGCCTCGCAGGCGGGGGCCTTCGGCGACGGCTCCTGCACCTCGCCTGCACAGGGAGGCCCCCGACTCCGTGGAGCGGGCTGGTCTGTGGTCCAGGTGGGCGGGCAAGGAGGCCTGACCGCCTCCTTGCGCGGCCCGCTCCCAGGGCCGCACCGGGCGTCGGACCTCGCTGAGGCCTTCGCCCTCCGCATGTATCTGACGCACGTGGCCTTGGAGCCCTACTGCTTCCACTTGGACTGCGCCTGGGTGGTCTCCAGCTTCGAGCGCGGACGCGCCGAGACCACTGGAGCCCAGTGCGAGGCAGCCGACCTCTGGGCTCGCATCTGGGATCGCGTGGACGACCCAGGAGGCGACGTCACGATTGTGAAGGTCAAGGGTCACGCTCGACGTTGCGACGACGTCGAGCGGGGCCTGATCAAGCGCTGGGGGAACCACTATGCGGACCTCGGCGCTCGAGAAGGAGCGCCCCTCCACCCCGCAGACAGTGCTGCGGTGGCGTGGGTTCGGCGCGCCTTTCACCTGGTGGCCCTCGTCACCAGGTTTTTGGCTCGGGTGCTGCGATCAGCGGACCCCAGCCAGCAGGATGCGCCGCGGCAAAGGCCACCTGCGATGTGCGCGGCGCAGGGAACTCGTCCCCGTGCCGACGGCAGACGCGGTGCTGCCCGCTGGTACGCATGAACCAGTGCCGCGTGGCAAGGGCTCCCGCTGCTGCCGTTGCCTCCGCGTCGCCAGGACGCGCGATGGCTACACGCCTGCGGCGCGCAGCCCCGGCGGCGGCCACCGCGCGTGGCGCGGGGGCCTTTTTTTCTCTTCTGCGCGAGGTGCGGAGCACGCTCGGGCGAGGACGCTATGCTCCTCGCGCAGCCCTGCCTCGGGGCGGCCCCCCCGCAGGCGCGGCCCCGCCTGGGCAGCCTGTGGGAGGGCAGACACCCGCGCACTGGTCTGCCCCTGCCCTTGGCCAGCGGCCAGGTTAGGCCACGGCCGTTCGCGGACCACGTCTTCGACAACCTGGTCGGAGACTTGGCTGTCGTGGGCGAGGATGCGGACGGTGTGTAGGCCCCTGGCTACGCCTGCTGGCGCTCCCCTTTTGGCCTTCGGGGAGGTGCTCGGGCTCCTTTCCCCACGGTCGGGCTTGCGCCCGAGCCGCCTAGCTGTGCTTGCACGCTTGGCGCCGCGCCTGATGAAAACTCCTCTTCCTCCTCCTCCTCCTCCCTTGCCTCCTCCTCCTCTTCCTCCTCCTTTTCCTCCTCCTCCTCCTCCTCCTCGTCCTCTTCCTCCTCCTGCTCCTCCTCCTCCTCGTCCTCCTCCTCCTCCTTCCCTCCCCCCTCCTCCTCCTCCACCTCCTCCTCCTCCTTCACCTCTTCTTCCTCCTCCTCCTCTTCCTCCTCCTCCTCCTCCTCCTCCTCCTCCTCCTCCCCTTCCTCCTCCTCCTCCTCCTCCTCCTCCTCCTGCTCCTTCTTCTCCTCTTCCTTCTTCTTACTTTTTTTCTCCTCCTCCCCCCACAGCCGCTGGCCCGAGGAAGGGCCTGGGGCCCCCCGCGCCGCGCGCGGCCCGGGGAAGGCCACCCCTCGGCGCGCGGGACAGGGAACCGCCGACGGCGACGACAACGGCGATGGCGACGGCGGCGGCGATGGCGACGGCGGCGGCGACGACGACGACGACAGCGGCGGCGGCGACGACGACGACGACGATGACGAAGCGACGACGACGACGACGACGACGACGACGACGACGACGACGACGACGACGACGACGGCGGTGGCGGCGACGACGACGACGACTGCGACGGGGGACGGCGACAGCGACGACGACGGTGACGGCGACGGCGCCGGCGATGACGACGACGACAACAACGACGACGACGACGACGACGACGACGGCGGTGGCGGCGACGACGACGACGACTGCGACGGGGGACGGCGACAGCGACGACGACGGTGACGGCGACGGCGCCGGCGATGACGACGACGACAACAACGACGACGACGACGACGACGACGACGACGGCGGTGGCGGCGACGACGACGACGACTGCGACGGGGGACGGCGACAGCGACGACGACGGCGACGACGACGACGACGGCGACCGCGCCCACGACGACGGCGACGACGACGACGACGACGACGGCGACGGCGACGGCGACGACGACGGCGGCGACCGCGGCAGAGACGGCGACGAGTCTGCTGACTGCGACGCCGACGACGACGACGACGACGTTGACGACGACGACGTAGACGACAGCGACAGCGACGCCGACGACGACGATGACGACGACGACGACGACCACGACGACGACGACGACGACGGCGACGACGACGGCGACGCCGTTGACGACGACGATGACAACGAGGTCGAAGACGACGACGACGGCGACAACGACAATGACGACGGCGACAACGACGAGACGACGACGGCGACGGCGCCGGCGACGGCGACTGCGACGGCGACGGCGACGACAGCGGCGGCGGCGGCGACTCCCACGACAACGACGCCGCTGACGACGACGACGAGGATGACGACGACGACGACGACGAGACGACGACGACGACGACGACGGCGACGAGGACGACGACGACGATGAACACGACGACGACGACGACGACGACGACGACGACGACGACGACGACGACGGCGGCAACGACGACGACGGCGACGACGACGACGACGACGACGACGGCGCCGACGGCGCCGACGGCGACTGCGGCGGCGGCGGCGACGGCAACGGCGACGACGCCCAGCGACAGCTGACAACGGCAGCGGCGACGGCGCCCAACCGCTGACGACGACGACGACAGTAGCGACAGCGACAACTACGGCGACGGCGACGACGACAGCGGCGGCGGCGGCGACGACGCCCACGCCGCCGCCTCCTCCGCCGCCGCCGTGGAGGCGCCACCGACGACGACGACGACGACAACGGCGACGACGGCGACAACGACAACGACGACGGCGACGCTGACGGTGACGGCGGCGACGGCGGCGACGACGGCGACGACGACGGCGACGGCGACGGCGATGACGACGACGACGAAGACGACGACGACGTTGACGACGACGACGACGACGTCGACGACGGTGGCGGCGGCGGCGGTGGCGACGACGGCGAGTGCGACGGCGACGGCGACGACGACGACGATGACGACGACGACTCCGGCGACGGCGACGGCAGCGGCGACGGCGACGATGGCGGCCGCGGCGGTGAAGGCGACGCACACGACGACGTCGCCGCTGACAACGACGACGACGACGACAACAGCGGCGACGGCGACGACAACGGCGACCGCGACGGCAACTGTGACGTCGACGGCGAAGACGGCGGCGGCGGCGATTGCGACTACGACGACGACGCCGCCGACGACGGCGACGGCGACGGCGCCGGCGACCGCGGCGGGGACGACGACGACGACGACGACGACAGTGACGGCGACGACGGGGGCGACGACGGCGGCGGCGACGACCACGACGAAGACGACGACGACGACGACGACGACGACGACGACGACACTGGCGACGGCGACGGCGACGGCGACGGCGACCGCGGCGGGGACGACGACGACGACGACGACGACGACGACGACGACGACGTCTACGACGACGACGACGACGCCGACGCGGGACAGGTCGCCGCCGACGGCGCCGACGACGGCGATGGCGACGGCGACGGCGACGGCGACGGTGGCGGCGACGACGACCACGACGACGACGACGACGACACCAGCGGCGGCGGCGGCGACGACGCCCACGCCGCCGCCTCCTCTGCCGCTGGTGGTGACGACGACGACGACGCCGACGACGGCGACGGCGACGACGACGACGGCGACGCCCTTGACGACGACAACGACGACGACGACGAGGACGAGGACAAAGACGACGACGACGATGACAACGGCGGTGGCGGTGACGACGGTGACGACGACGACGACGAAGACAGCGACGGCGACGACGACGACGACGACGACGACGACGACGACAACGACTTCGGCGGCGGCGACGGCGACGGCCACGGCGCCGTGGACGACGACGACGACAGCGACGACAACGGTGACGACGACGGCGACGACGACGACGGCGACGGCGCCCACGACGACGGCGACGACGACGAGGCCGCTGACCCCGACGACGAGGCCGCTGACGACGACGACGACAATGCCGACGCCGACGCCGACGGCGACGACGACGACGACGACGCCGACGAAGACGGCGCCGACGGCGACGACGACAACGACGACGCCGACGAAGACGCCTACGCCTGCGCCGCCGACGCCGACGTCGACGCCGTCGACGGTGACGACGACGATGACGACGACGACGTCGATGGTGGCGGCGACAGCGACGGCGGCGGCGACGGCAACGATGACGACGGCGAAGACGACAACGACGACGACGAGGCCGCTGACGAGGCCGCCGGCGACGGTGACGACGACGATGACAACCTCGACGATGACGGCGCCGACGTCGACGCCGACGCCGACGACGAGGCCGCTGACGACCGACGACGACGACGAAGACGACGACGGTGACGCCGACGCCGCCGACGCCGCCGCCGACGCCGGCGGCGGCGGCGACGACCACGGCGAAGACGACGACGAGGACGACGACGACGACGAAGACCGCCTCGACGACCACGACGACGATGGCGACGGCGCCGACGACGTCGAAGACGACGACGACGACGACGACGACGACGACGACGCCAATGCCTTTGCCGCCGACGCCGATGCCGACGCCGTCGACGGTGACGACGACGATGACGACGACGACGACGACGTCGATGGTGGCGGCGACGTCGACGGTGGCGACGACGACAACGGCGAAGACGACGACGAACACGACGACGACGATGGTGGCGGCGTCGGCGACGCCGCCGTCGACGGTGACGACGACGAGGACGACGACGACGACGACGGCGACGGCGACGACGACGACGACGACGACGGTGACTTCGTGGATGGTGGCGGCGACGACGACGGCGAAGACGACGACGACGACAACGACGATGACGACCACGAAGATGACCTCGACGACGACGACGGTGACATCGACGACGTCGACGACGACGACGACGGCGACGACGGCGTGGATGGTGGCGGCGTTGACGACGGCGAAGACGACGAAGACGACGACGACGACGACGACGACGACGACGACGACGACGACGACGACGACGACGACGACGACGACGGCGACGGTGACGGCGACGGCGCCGACGACGACGTGGACGACGACGAGGACGACGACGCCGCTGACACCGACGCCGACGCCGCCGCTGCCGACGACGACGATGACATCGGCGACGGCGACGCCGATCACGACGACGACAACGACGACGACGACGGCGTGGATGGTGGCGGTAACGATGACGCTGACGACGACGAAGAAGATGACCTCGACGACGACGACGAGCACGACGACGACGACGACGGCGACGACGACGACGATGTGCACGACAACGGCGATGACGATGATGGCGACGACGACGACGACGACGACGACGACGACGACGACGACGACAACGACGACGGCGACGACGACGACGACGACGACTACAACGCCTACGTCGCCGACGCCGACTCCGTTGACGGTGACGACTCCGATGACGACGACGACGATAACGGTGGCGGCGATGGCGACTACAACGGCGACGACAACGGCTAAGACGACGACGAAGACGGCGACGACGATGACGATGGGGAAGACGACTTCGACGACGACGAGGCCGCTGACGACGACGACGACGCCGACGATGACGACGGGGAAGACGACTTCGACGACGACGAGGCCGCTGACGACGACGACGACGACAACGACGACGACGGCGAGGACGACGACGACGACGGTGCCGATCACGGTCCAACGGTCCAACGTAATGCCGAGGAATCCGTCGGCGGCGGACGCGGCGCGCTCAAGCGGGCACACACTTCCGCCGAACGACGACGACGACGACGACCACGAACGCACCCCTCGTCCCAGGCCGAGGCTCACACCCGCTCGGCCTGCCCCTCGCTGCGGGAGCCCCGCCCTGAGGCGGAGCCGCACTCCTCCAACGGCTCTCCGAGCTCCTGCACGGTCGCCCCCGCGGCCTCCTCAGCCGCCTCCGCAGGCGGCGCTCCTCCGCCGCCTCCGCAGGCGCGGAGGGCGCCACCGCCTCCGCCTCGCCGCGCTCCGCCAGTGGCCTCCTGCTGGCTGCTGCTTCCGCCGCCTCCGCTTCGCCGCACTCCTCCCGCCAGCACCCGCCCTCGCACCTCTCCGAGCCTGGGCGCGCCGCGCGAGCGAAGACGTCCTCGACGACGACGACGACAACGACGACGACGACGCCGCCGCCGACGACGACGACGACGATGCCGACGCCGACGCCGACGACGCCGACGCCGAGCGGCGGCGGCAGCGGCGGCGGCGACGACGACGACGACGACGACCTCTACGGCGACGCCGCGGCGACAGGAGTCGCGCCGGGCCCCGATGTCGGGCGACCTCGGGGAGTCCGAGGCTCGGGGGCGCCAGGGACAACGTTAGGAACCCAGATCATCGGCGTCGGCGTCGTCGGCGTCGTCGTCTAAGCATCTCAGCAGCCGCCAGCTGCAGGCGGGGCTCCAGCCAGTCTTCGACCTCTCGGGGGCGACGCTTGAGCGAAGTTTCTGGAGCTCCCAGCGCCCCGAAATTCGAGGCGGAAGTCTTTGGAAGCTCTCATCGTCGGCGTCGCCGTCGCCGTCGCCGGCGTCGGCGTCGGCGTCGGCGTCGTCAGTCTCGATTTCCATGAACGGGTTGCGTCGAGTTCGCTCGCTTCCCAAGGGCTGTGCATTGGAGCGGCGGTCCTGGCCCACACGGGGTCACATGGCCCCGCTGGTTCGCGGGGCCAGCACGGGGTCACACCCGCCCCGGAGGGCTCCCCCCGAGGGCTCGAGAGGGGCCACACAACATGCCCGCCAGCACGGGTGTGTGACTGCCGCAAGCTCGTAGCGCCTACAGAATGGTCTCGACTGCACGTGAGAGTGACCCTTCACCGGAGTGGCCCCTGGTGCGGGCCCACTGGGGTCCCCCGACCGCCGAGCGCGATGCGACAGTTGCGTCTTGCGCGCTTGTGTTTGGTCCCCCCGCGGCCTCCAACAAGCCGCGCACCAAAGGTCACTCTTACCCGGGGTCACTCTTGCGTGTAGCCTACATGTCCGGTGTTCGAAGGTTCCGGGCGTTGTCCTCGGCTCTCGGCGGTTTCCCAGCCTCGGCGTGCCCCTGCCCTCCAGCAGCTGCGCCTCGTCGGGAGCCTTCTCTCCGGGGGCGCCAGGATCGTCCCGCACGGCCGCCGGGGAGCAGAGCTCTGACGCGAAAATCCAGACCTCCGGCGCCCCCCTCCTCCTCCTCCTCCTCCTCCTCCTCCTCCTCCTCCTCCTCCTCCTCCTCCTCCTCGTCCTCGTCCTCCTCGTCCTCTTCTCTCCTGCTCCTCCTCCTCCTCCTCCTTCCTCCTCCTCCTCCTCCTCCTCCTGCTCTTCCTCCTCCTCCTCCTCCTCCTCCTCCTCCTCCTCCTCCTCCTCCTCCTCGGGCGGTTTCTCTTCGATCTTAGACAGCACTCGGACGCGAAGATCGGAGGACGATGCAGCTGCCACTGCCGGCGACGCCAGGAGGTTTTGGAGCGAGGTTCGGAGCTTACGGGCGGCCGCTGTCGTCGGTTTTCCAGCCTCGGCAGGCTCTCCAGCAGCTGCACCTCGCCGAGAGCGTTCAAGGGCTTGGCATCGCTCGGACGTGTGCATTTTTCCTTCGGCGAGAACCATCGAGGAGCATCCCTTGATCATTTGGCGAAACAAAAACCACACACACACACACACACACACACACACACGAAACCGAAAAAAACACAGGGAATGGACGTCCGAGCGATGCCCAGAGGGGTGCCCGGGTCGTCCCGAACGGCCGCTGGAGGCCAGGGGGCGTGCCGCAGACCCTCCCAAGAGAGCTCCAGAGGGGAGGGGGGCGCAACAACTCCACAACCGTCACACAACGGTTCAAACGGTTCAAACGGTTGTTCTCCCTTCTCCTCCACTTCCTCCTCCTCCTCCTCCTCCTCCTGCTCCTTTTCCTCCACCTCCTCCTCCTCCTCCTCCTCCTCCTCCTCCTCCTCCTCCTGCTCCACCTCCTCCTCCTTCTCCTCCTCCTCCTTCTCCTCCTCCTCCTGGTCCCCGCTCGTTCCCTCCTCCCATAGCCCTCCCTCCTCCTCTTCCTCTTCGCAGACCTCCGAACATCTCAGGGGCAGCGCTCCCAGAGATCCAACGCCTTGAAAGAGAAAAGCCATGGGTTCTTTGTCGTGCTAGGCCCGTGGATGCCAGGCCCCGGGACGGTGGAAAACGACTCGGTATGAACAGTGGGCCCTGGGGAAATTAGCCTGGCGAAGGACCCAACCATTATGCAGTCGTGAGTGCCGCAGTTGTGAGTATCGTCTTCGGTGGAGCCCCCTGTAGGGCCACGAAACGTGTCAGGGGTGTGCCGAAATTTGTGGCGCGCACGCATGCAAGCCCTGCCATTGGGGCCTTCGGTGGAGCCCCCTCATGGGGCCACGAAACGTGTAAGAGGTGTACCGAAATTGGTGGCGCGGACGCATGCGAACCCTGCCACTGGGGCCTTCGGTGGAGCTCCACATGAGGCCACGAAAAGTACCGAAATTGGTGGCGCGGACGCATGCGAACCCTGCCATATGGGCCTTCGGTGGAGCTCCCTATGGGGCCACGAAGCGTATCAGGAATGTGCCGAAATAGGTGGCGCGGACGCATGCGAACCCGGGGCTTCGGTGGGGCTCCTCAGGAGGCCACGAAGCGTGTGAGGGGTGTGCCGACATGGGTGGCGCGGTGATGACGACGATGATGATGACGACGATCATGGATAAGGACTATGAGGTCATGTGGAGGGCAGAGGTAAGGGTGGGAGGAGGGACGAGCGGGAGGCGGAGGAGGAGGAGGAGGAAGGTGAGGTGGGACGCGAGGCGCTGTCTCAAAACGAGGACCCAACTCAACAGAATGGTTGAGCAAAAGGTCCGGATTTCCGGGTGCGGCGTATTGAGAAATTCAAGACATTTGATTTCTGGGTTAAGAGCGAAGCGCAAAGTTTTCGGGCGTTTTCGTTAGTTCCTGGAGGTTTTCCAGCCTCGGGGTGCTCTCCAGCACCTGCGCCTCGCCGAGGGCGTGCTGGGGTGGCCCAGGTCGCCCCGGACGGCCGCCGAAGACCCGAGCTGCAGTCGGGGCGCGGAAGAAGGATCCCTTGGCGTTGGGGAGGGGCTCCGTACTCCTTGGCTGTTTTACACCGTGCCTCAGGTTTTCCCGAGGCGTTCCATGGGCTCGGCATCGCTCGGACGTGTGCATTTTCCCTTCGGCGAGGACCATCGAGGAGCATCCTTGATCATTTGGCGAAAAATCCACGCACGAAACCGAAAAAGCACACGGAGTGGACGTCCGAGCGATGGCGAGTGGGACGTCGAGTCGAAGCTTCGCCTGTGGAAGGGGAGGGGCCCCGTGCCGGATTTTGGGGGGGTTCCTTGGGCCAGCGCCCCGGCGGCAGGAGGGGGAAGAGGTCACGGGGGACCGCGTCGACCCCCGGGCCCCCACATGCCGCCGAGAGGGGCCCGAAAGCTCGCCCCGCCCGGGAGCGTGCGGGCTCGTCGGGTGTTCCTGGCCAGCCTCGGCGAGGCATCGGGGGGGGGGGCCCGGCTCGTCCAGAGGAAGGAGAGCTGTGCGCAGGCACGGGTTCTGGCCAGGCCCTTCCTGGGCCCAGGATGGGCCTGGCCAGAATCGGTGCACGTGCACAGGTTCTCTTCGCCCGATCGTCCCGAGCGGCCGCCAGAAGCTGGAGGCACGACCCGAAGACCACAAGGCATCGAGGGGGCAGCGTCCTCCCAGCGCGCACGTGGCGCGTCGCCGCTGCCTCGTCGCGCGTTGGGCGCCTCCTGTCCGCCAGCTGACGCGCCTGGCGTTGCCATCACGGTCGCCAACCGTCGTGCCCACGCGCGTTTGGCCTATGGCTGTTGCGTTCGTTCGATCCGAGGGGGGGAGGAGGACCAGCGGGGGCGGACACCGTGGCAGGGGCCACGAGATCTCCCGAATCTCGTGCACCCTGCCACCGTCCCCCCCCCCTCCTCTTCCGCGCGCGCGCGTATGCCTCGGGCCATGGTGCTCCGATGATTACCCCACTCTTCCCGCTCGCCCCCCCGAGAGGCGACCCCCGCGTCCACGCCGCTGGACTTCCCGAAGCCGTACGAGAGCCGCCGCTGCACGGACGTGATCTGCGTCGTCGTCTTCGGCCTCTTTGTGGTCCTGTTCGTCGTGGTGAGTCTCGCGGGCGTCGCCGACGGCAACATCGCTAAGCTCTACAGGTTTGGATGATGCCCGAATCAGCACTTCAAGAAACATAAAATCAGAGGAACTACCCAGGGACGTACCCGACCCTTTTAAGCATGTGGCGAGTATACAGCTGATCGCTCAATACGAAGGCAAGCATTGAAGGATCCGCTGCTCTTGAACGCTTCGCCAAAGAACCTCGGGCCAGAGTCAGATGTTTCACATGTGCGGCGTCACTCTTGAGAGACAGGTCGTTGGCTGGAGAGCGACCATAGGGGGGGCGTGGAAACATGTGGAGGAGGGACGAGAGGAGACATAATTCCTGGGAGTAGCAGCGCCTTGCGCTGCGTTCGCATTGCAGGACGGCGCTCGGCGCGCTATGACAGTACAGCGCCTTGCAGAAAAACAACAACAACAACAACAACAACAACAACAACAACAACAACAACAACAACAACAACAACAACAACAACAACAACAACAACAACAACAACACCACCAACAACAACAACAACAACCACAACCACAACAACAACAACAAGACAAACGCCGCACGTGTCCGCATGATTACAAGCAACAGGCAGCTGAAGAAGGGATGCGGCATGGGCAACGGACAGCGCCATGCGCTATTCGCTGCGCGGCGCTCGCACACGCCGCGACGTGCGATCTGACAGCGCCATGCGCTGTGCGACGGGGAGAGGTCGTGCGTCCACGGGGCGAGTATGAGCAGGGCTGGGATCACACCTGCTTGTGCCTCATGTGTTCAGCCCTGTTCAGGAGGGGAAGAAACACACAGACACAATTCATCGACCATTCCCCAGAAAATATGGCAAAATATGGGAAGTGGGGGGGAAGGCAAAAACCCAGAAGATATGGGAAAATATGGGGAATCGTTTTATTTGTGTGTATTTATCCGTAAGGGCTTCGCCCCCTGCCGCCGGCCCCCTCTCTCGGAGAATGGGCCATGGAAGAGCTAAGTCATGAGGCTTTGGCGCTGTCGTGCAGCAGTATCGGAACTTCATGCGAGGCCGATTCGCAATCGGCAAAACCAACTGATCACAAGAGGGGTTACCACACAGGGCGATTGGTAAGACGTGTATGGTTTACGAGCTTGGTTACCACACCTTGGGATTAAAGGGCCGAGGGAGTACTCGCAGTTTGGGTTACCACGCCTTGCGATGGATGTGCGTGAGGGGTGGCACCGAATTTCAGAAATGTGGCAAATCCCATGTGTTTTTGGACCCTGACCCCGCGGATCTGCGTGAGGGGTGGCACCGAATTTCAGAAATGTGGCAAATCCCTTGTGTTTTTGGACCCTGACCCCGCGGATCTGCGTGAGGGGTGGCACCGAATTTCAGAAATGTGGCCCTGACCCCGCGGATCCCTGTGTTTTGGGACCCTGACCCCGCGGATCTGCGTGAGGGGTGGCACCGAATTTCAGAAATGTGGCAAATCCCATGTGTTTTTGGACCCTGACCCCGCGGATCTGCGTGAGGGGTGGCACCGAATTTCAGAAATGTGGCAAATCCCTTGTGTTTTTGGACCCTGACCCCGCGGATCTGCGTGAGGGGTGGCACCGAATTTCAGAAATGTGGCAAATCCCCCGTGTTTTTGGACCCTGACCCCGCGGATCTGCGTGAGGGGTGGCGATTTCGAGCCCCCCCAGCAATTCAGACAACGCGCCCAGGTGATGCTAAAAATCCTGTTTGGGCCTCCCCCCCCTCGCGCGGTCAATCAACTAGTTACAGTAACCAGCAAGAAGTCAACTAGTTACAGTAACCAGCAAGAAGCAGAACTGTAACACTGGAAACTACAACCTACGACTGGTACAGGAAACTGCGAATCACGCGCCTACAG
>CAUYUJ010007831.1:32500-37500 GCA_963575745.1 Prorocentrum cordatum
TGTCACCTCCCAGGCGTGCTGGAGCTGCGTGATGGAGACCTTCGCCTCCCACAGCCACGACGCGTAGAGGTAGGGCAGCTCCAAAGTGGCAGCAAAGATGGGATCAGATCGAGGGTTCCGCTGCATCGCCAAGCCTGTCGTCAAAGATGCCGCCGCCTTCACGCCTGCAAAGGCACCTGCAAGCGTGCGCACGGGCTTCAGAACATGCTCAGCCACGCCCATGACAGCCGCACCGTGAAGCACCGAGGGTGCGAGGCCTGTGCTCTGGATCCGTGCCATCCGTCGAACCCCCACAGCACGTTTGAGGATATGGAGCCGTCGTACACGAGTGTGCAGCGCGAGCATCCGCGCTTGCTCCTGCAGCCGTAAAGGCCGCACCGTCGTGAGCTCGTGCCCTAGGTTACGCATCCAGCGCTGGCGTGCTATGTGACGCTGCTGAGTGACCCGCAATACCGCGCGCTCCGTGGCCGCGACCGAGGCGGCATAGCCCAGCTTCTTCATCTGCGCTGGCAATCTAAGGTCGGCGAGCGCCTCCTGTGCTTCGTCGGCTGCCAGGGCCACCTCCTCTGCACACTGCGCCTCAGCTCCACTCCATCCCAGCGAAGTGTCGCCCACCAGCTGGTGAGGCGTCACATTGGGGCAAATCGCCGAGAGCCTACACATGGCCCTATAGAGGAGGATCTCCAGTACTGTCGTCGCATGTGAGCATCCTGTCACGATGCCCTGCTCGGAAACAAAGAACATCGACTCGCTGCCGTACGCCCGCAGAGTGCGTGGCTGCCGATAAGTCTGAATGAGCACCCAGGCCATCCTCAAAGGGTAACCGACTACTGCGGCCTCTCGCAGCAGGACGTTGGGGTCGATAAGCTCGAAGCATTTCCAAATGTCGACCAGCAGCGTGAGCTTTTTCTTCCCGTGAGCCACAACAATCTTATTATTCAGCGCCAAACAGAACGCAGATGCCGATGAGCTGCGGCCCACCCCCGAGCCCCAGCTGTGCGCACTCCGATGTGTATTACTCCAATCTGCGGAAATTGGGCGCCTCGCTCTGCTCCAGACTCGCAGCAGGGAGTTCAGCAGGCCAATGAGTCGGGTTCCCCCGCTGGCCTTGGGCAGGCGGACGAGTATCGTAGCCAGCCTGTCAGGCGGCCACTGCAGCCTTTGCTCGCAAAGAGTGAAGACCAACGACAAGCAGGGCCATATCGGACAACTGGTCCAGCTGCCTGGGGTGAAGGCCAGTCTGCCCCACTGCCGACTTAGCGGGGGAAGTATACAGCACCTCGCGCAGCTTGGCCACCGTGACGGGCTCAAGGTCATCCCATTTCTCGGCGCCTGCGGGGAGGGCGACCTCACGGAGCTGATGATGCTGCCAAATACCTGCCCACACATCGAGCTCAGCATCGGCCAGGGCAGTGGGCTGGCATGAGCTGCCAGCAGTGGGCACTTCCACTTCCATCTTTACCTTAGTGAATCTGTGGGCGTGCCATCCACCTCCTTGACAGGAGGCCTTCGCCCACTCTTGCCAAGTTGCCGTGGCTTTCGCCTCTGCTGCCTTGATGTGCACGTCGCTTGTCGCACTGATGCGGTCCACCTGCTCCTCAAAGGTGTCGAGCGCCAGCCCTTCCAAGCCAGCGGCGAAAAACGCACGCGCCTCGGCATCCAGTAAACCAAGAAGATGGTGTTGCTGCAGGATCTTGCGAGTGTACACCTGCCTCATGCAGGAGTTGGCCCAAACGTTGTAGCAACGTGGGGTCGGCCTCGGCATTCCCTGCCATGGCATTCAGCACACCAATGTCCCGCAACAAAACCTGACGAACGGACTTGAGGTGCCTCGCCCACCGCGCTGCGACTGCCCAAGCAGAAGCGGTCCTGCCAAAACGCTCGCGCCGACGTGCAGGTGCCCAGGCAACTGGTATGTTACGCAACACAGGGGGGCCTGCACGCCCGAGGTGGGCGGCTCCCTGTCGACCCACAAGGTCATGTCGATTTGCAAGCTCCCATTCAATGCCATCGAGCATGAGGTCCCAGACTGCGGCCAGCTGCCTACCGCGCTGCACCTGCTGCACCTCCGTGATGACCTTCTCCCAACACCATGGGTAGCGATCACATCCAGGCTTGAGGGGAGGAAACGCCTTCGGCTTGGCATGAGGCAGTTGTAGCTGGACTGGTTGGTGAGGCCAAAGACTCGTATCCACCAGCACGTCCAGGGATAACGCCTTCGCATCCGTGAGGGACCGATGGGGGATGAAATAGTCCAGTACACGTCCAGGAAGGGTTTGCACACAGGTGGGGCTGGACGGAGCACAACACACTCCCTTCACCAAGTGCAGCCAGTTGTGCTCTAGCAACTCATCGGGCGTCATGTTGTAGTCACCAGCGATGAGCCACGGGTACCCTGCGTCAGACACCCTCTTAACGTATTTACAGACCTCCCAGACGATGGCGAGGTTGCGTGGCGTGCGGCCCTCGCCAGTGTACAGATACAGGGAGACGCAAACCAGTCCGCCAGAAGGTCCTGCGTGCACCACACCAGCAACAGCACGCCCTGGAACAATTTCCCCTGCCTTGAGGAAAGGCGCTGATGTTACCTGGATGTACGTGCGTGCAAGAACTGCCACTCCCCCCTCCGAGCCTCCATCAAGGGTAGGGGCAGCCGCCAACCATTGTCCCCGCCAGCCCAGATCCAGAGCATCAGCCTGTACCTCTGGGAGCTTGGTGTCGGTCGCATGTGTCTCCTGGGCGAGCACGATGTCCGCGTCCGCCGTGTTTAGATGCCGCATCAGCGTCCCGTACGGGTTCGCATTGACAGTGACAATATGAAGCCCAGGCCGTGTCGTGTGGCCCGCCATTGTGCACGGTGTGTCCTCAGGCAGGGCAGGCCGTCGACGCCGTGGCGGACTCGTCCCTGGAGCCTGGCTATACTTCTCACCATCGTGCAGCTCAACAATACAAGCATCGCAGCACCTCTCCGTGCCGCCTTCTGCAACTCCATGTGCCAGGGCAGCGGCCGCCCCGCCAGCGTGGGCCTCGCTCTTGATTGCAGGGATGGTGGCGGGGCGAGCATCGCAGCCCCTTCCCAGGCCTCCTTCGACAACCCCATATGCAAGGGCATCGGCTACCTCCCTGCGGTGGGTCCTGCTCGGGCTTACAGGGTGGGCGACGGGGCGCGCGTTGCCGCACCTCTCAAGGCCGCCAGCAGCGTCTCCCTGTGCGAGGGCATCGGCCACCCCACCACGGTGGGCCTCGCTCGGGCTTACAGGGGGGGCGACGGGGCGAGCGTCACAGCACTTCACCAGGCCGCCAGCAGCAGCTCCGTGTGCGAGGGCCTCGGCCGCCCCACCGCGGTGGGCCTCGCTCGGACTTACAGGGAGGGTGACGGGGCGAGCGTCGCGGCACCTCACCAGACCGCCAGCAGCAACTCCGTGTGCGAGGGCATCGACCACCCCACCGCGGTGGGCCTCGCTCGGTCTTACAGGGAGGGCGACGGGGCGAGCGTCGCAGCACCTCACCAGGCCGCCAGCAGCAACTTCGTGTGCGAGGGCATCGACCACCCCACCGCGGTGGGCCTCGCTCGGGCTTATGGGGAGGGCGACGGGGCGAGCGTCGCAGCACCTCACCCTGCCGCCGTGGGGAGCTTCCTGTGCGAGGGCATCGGCCACCCCACCGCTGTGGGCCTCGCTCGGGCTTACAGGGAGGGCGGTGGGGCGAGCATCGCAGCGCCTCACCAGGCCGCCAGCCGCAACACCATGTGCGAGGGCATCGGCCACCCCACCGCCGTGGGCCTCGCTCGGGCTTACAGGGAGGGCGATGGGGCGAGCGTCGCAGCACCTCACCTGGCCGCCAGCAGCAACTCCATGTGCGAGGGCATCGGCCACCCCACCGCGGTGGGCCTCGCATACAGCAGGCCCTTCCCCCTGGGCAAGCGGGGCGCGCGCGCTGGCACCAGAGCGGACACGCTCGAAATGGCCCTCCGAACCAAGCTCCACAGCCTGGTTAGTGACGAGATTCTGGCTACCTGGGCTCATCATCATTGCGACTGTCTCAGGCATCCATGGTGCCAGCTGCCGCCTTCCTTCGGCGCATGACTTCCTGCCAAGATGGGGGCTCGAGGCAACGCTTGACAGCATCGCGCAGCTCAGCATCGTCATCTGTGCCGCCCGCAAGCTTCTCCAGCCCGCAGGCCTCGAGGAAAGCCTTGAGCTCCTCAGTAGTGGCGCTGTCGAGCTCCTCGTCGCCCATGGGCGAGTCCTCAGGAGCTGGAGGGCCACATGTTTCAGGACCAGCGCCCGAAGCTGCACCAGCCTCAGGCACGCCCTCAGCGGCCGCAGCAGCCGCTTGGCCGCCTGCCAGGGCAGCGGCGCGCGCGGCCTCCTCCTGCCTCTGCTGCTTTGCGCGCTGCGCCGCCAGCTCCGCCTCTCGAAGCTCGGCCACGACGCCCTCCACCTTCGATGAGAGCGAGTGCGCCAGGCCCATGCGCTCCAGCACCAGGCACATCTTAGAGAGCGTGAAGCGATCACCAGCACCATCATCAGGAGGCTCCGGATGCGGATCAGGAAGCACACTGCACAACTGGGCACGCTCAGCGTGCATAGCCACCAGTTGAGCACGCAACTTGGCCATGGCGTCCTCGCCCTCGGCGATCTCATCCTCGAGCTTCTTGAGCTTGGCCTTCTTCTCGTCCAGATTGGATTGCCAGCGCAGCTGCTGCTTGTCCAACCGAATGATATTGTTGGACAGCTCCTGCACCTTGACGGGAACAGGCTTCTCCTCGAACACCTGTGCGCGGAGGGACTCCTTCTCCTTGCGATAACCTTCGACCACTGCCTCGATCTCAGGGGGCAGAGGCTTCGTGAGGCTGAGATGCGTGATGAGGCTGTCCAACTCTGCAATGCGAGCCTTGCTGCATGCAGCCAGGTCAGGCTCTGTGCGATCCGTACCCGCGTCGTCAGCGATTGGCTGCGCCTGCTTTTTCTTGAGTTCCTTCTCCAGCTGCGCGACCT
>CAUYUJ010007831.1:40000-44143 GCA_963575745.1 Prorocentrum cordatum
TGCTCCTACCTCCTCCTCCTCATCATCATCATCATCCTCCTCCTCGGTCTATTCCATGAACACCACCGACGTCGTGGGCGAGCTGGCGAGGCAGCTCATCTGCTCCCCTCCAGTGGAGGCAGCCTACCGCGACGTGGGTCCGAGCGCCCAGGAGCTGCAGGACTACGAGTGCGGCTGCTGCCTCAGGCCGTGCGCCGGCTGCACCAACGTGGTCGACTTCGGCCCCATTCAGGGCATGACGGACATGGAAGACGTGACCAACACCATGGAGTCGACGATGTCAGAGCTCCAGGGCGGCTATAGCGACCCCCAGAAGCTCTACTCGCAGCTGTCGAGCAGCGCGGGGCAGTTCGCCAGGTTTTTCACAGACGCGACCGCGACAGCCGGCTCTTGCGTCAGCGCGTGCTCTGTTGCGGAGAGCGCTGACAACGCGAGCATGCGGGAGTACGTCTTCAAGCCAGACCCAGACGTCCTCTGGTGCGGGGCTTGGAATACGATTGTCGAATCCAGCGCGCCGTCGTTAGCCGATGTGAGGAAAATCATGACTACCAACTTCAAGTTTGATGCCTTGCCACTGAGGGACTGCCCCTATGACGCCTCCTACTGTGTGCCCGTGCCTGGGATGAAGTTCACGGAGGTGGCGCAGGGTTGGTGCGCCTTCGAGGCGATCGCTGACGTGGGTCTGGCGCTGAGCGAAATGGGTGTTCACGTCAACGCGGGCGAGATAGCAGGGGATGTCCAGGTGAGTTTCGGGAAATGGATGGGAGACCTGATCGTGGCCTTGGACGGGTTGGTGCTGACTGCGTTATGCTCCTTTGTGGTCGCGATCGTGTTCATGGTCTTTCTCAGGTTCTTCTTGAGACTGGTAGTCTGGATATCAATTTTCTGTGGGTGGGCCATGCTGTTTGGGGGGAGCGTGGGCATGATCGTCCGCAGCGGCCAGTGCAAAGGGACGAGCCTGACAGACAGCGCACGGAGCTACGCTGACTACGTGAGCGCACAAAGCAACGCCGAGGCAAATGTGATCAGCATTTACAACGGCCAGGGGATAGTGCCAGTGGACCTCAGCGCGGAGGCGATCTCGGGGAACGGGCAGGACTACGTCGGCCACCAGACAGAGACGCGCGGGGCTCATGCCTGCCATGGCTGGGCCGGGCTGCCCTCTCCGTACAATGAGACGTACACGGTTGACGCGTACTCCGAGTTGGCGAACGCGAGCAATTATTGCCGTAACCCTGGGGGTGAAGCGTACACGATCTGGTGTTTCACGGACCCCTCTGGCTCGGCCGCCGATGTTCCACGTTGGGAGTTTTGCTACCCCATCGGCCACAACCCGCTCCTCGGGGAATGCCCCGACGGCTACGCGGAGTCGTCGGCGAACGTGCGCACGCTTCTCAAGGTGATCGGCTCCGTGCTGCTCGCCCTCTCGCTGGTGTACGCCCTGGTGATCTGCTGCTTCAGGCGGGCCATCTCAGAGGCCTTGAAGAACAAAAACGGCATGCACATGATTTCTTGAAGGTTCGCGCGCATTTCTTGGATCTGCGTTGGAACCCCCTGGCGGCGCCTCTGGCTCAGCCCCTGGCGTGCTCTGCGCACCAGAGAGGAGAGTCCAGCGCCCATCCGAGAAATCCTCACCGACTTCCGAGAAAGTATGTTTCTTCAATGTTCGACTTTCCTGAGGCCATCACGCTCTGCCAGGTGGCGTCGAAGTTTGTCGCAGGGAACCCGCACGCCATCCTGATCTGCATCATGGAGCCGCTGATCGCCCTCCTGTGGTGCCTGTCCTGGATTGGCCTTGCTGCGCTTCTCGTCTCGCAGGCGAGCGACGGCAGAAACCGGGATCGTCTACACGGACATTGCCGCATAGGCCTGCCCGCGAAAGGTCGCACGCACGCGCTTTCGTTCCCACGGCAGCGTATCGCGCCGGCGGCCCGCGTAAGCCTCCGCGCAGGGTCGCTGTGTCATCGCGCGTGGTGAGGTTCTTATTGCCCTCTGGGCCACATCACTCGTTGTGCCCTCCTGCCCCCCCTGCCCCATAACTTACCAGCCTGGAACATATCCCTATCCCTGTGCTGGGCATCTCCTCATCACGATGCCAATCTTAGGGATTCCCTTATTTTTGAGGGCCCGTCCCTAAGACTGCCATCGCCTTTTGGCGCGTCAATCTTAGGGATAGGGATAAGTTCGAGGCTGGTAAGTGACGCAACGCTCTCCCCCGCCCCAGTGCGCCCCAGGCGCTGCCGCAGTGCGTCCAGCACCGCAGCCTGTCACCGTGGGGGGGGGGGGGGGGGGGGGGGGGCACGACGGGCCTCCCCGCGCTCCCCCCCCCCCCCTCCCCACCCAGTGAAGCCACTGATCGCCGCGAGTGGAGAAATGCCCCCCACCTCGGCACCGCCTGCACCCCGGGCCCCGCCCTCTTGGGCCGCCCGAGGCCCCGCCCGCCTCTGGCCCTGCCTCCCCAATCAGAGCCGTGCGCAGCCCGCCTGGCTTTTCTCGGAAGAGGTTCGCTCTCGCCCTGCAGACCAAAAAAACATCTTCTTTGCGTTGCTCACCCCACGCTCCCCCCCCCTCCCCCACGCTCCCCCACGCTCCCACGCTCCCCCCCCCACACGCCCCCCCCCTCCCCCCCCCCCCACCCAATGAAGCCACTGATCGCCGCGAGTGGAGAAATGCTCTCGACCAGCTTCTTTGCGGTGCTCAGGTGTCGGCGAACATCGTGCCCACCACGCCGTTCCAGACGTACGCGGAGGCCGCGGGGACGGACACCGCCGCCGGCAAGTGCAACGCCTTCTGGCCGTCGGGCTTCGCCTGGAAGTCCAGGTGGGCGACGCCCACAGAGGGCTGGCACAGACCTCCTCCTCCTCCTCCTCCTCCTCCTCCTCCTCCTCCTCCTCCTCCTCTTCATCCCTCCCTCCCTCCCTCCCTCTCCTCTCCTCCCTCCTCCGCCCACAAGGAGGAGGTGGTTGTCAAGGAAGGCACAGGGGGCCTCTTCTAAATAGAAGGCCCAGGAGGCTTCTGAGGAGGCTTCGTGGAAGCTGGGCGAGCTTCGGAACGCTCCCCCGTGTCTTCTGAACGATCCCCCTCGCGGGCTTTCTGGAAAGTCCCGTGCCCTGAAATAAGCCCCCTGCGTCTTCTTGGAAACCCACCTCACTCGCGCCAGTCCCTCATGGGCGCCGCCAGCCAGGGGCGACGTCACGTCGCCGGACGACCCGTGCAGCGGCAATCTGGGGAACGCCCCCGACAGCCCGCTGTGCTGGAGGTGTGGCCCTCCGAGGTTCGCGTTCGACACGAGGTTCGCGTTCTCCCTGTTCTGCTTCCTGTGGGTGCTGGGCGTGATCGAGGCCGTCGGGGAGATCCTCGTCGCGGGCACGGTCGTCGAAGGGCCAAGCTCGGCATTGACGTAAGTTGTCTGGTCTCGAGGCGGATCTCTTGGATCGGCGCCTGGGCCCCCTGGCGGCGCCTCTGGCGCCGCCCCAGGCACGCTCCGCCAGGGACGGAGGTCCAGCGCCGATCCGAGAAGTTCGCACGATCGTCGTCGTCGTCGTCGTCGTCGTCGTCGTCGTCGTCGTCGTCGTCGTCGTCGTCGTCGTCGTCGTCGTCGTCGTCGTCGTCGTCTCTGCAGTTCCGTGCAGCTCTTTGTCACTCTAGGTAGCTTGGTGGGCATTCGCAAGGGACGATGACAAGTCCTTCAGCCCCATGATGAAGGCCGTCAAGACGACGTTCCGCTACCACATGGGGTCGGTGATGTTCGGTGCCTTCGTTGTTGCTGTGGTCCAGTTCTTGGAGGCGATCGTGTGGTACTTGACCGAGCAGGCCAGAGCTCAGAAAAACAAAGTGATGGAGTACATCGGGCGATGCCTGCAGTGCTGCCTCGGGTGCATCGAGAAGTCCATCAAGGCTCTCAACAGGCACGCCTATATCCAGATCGCCTTGAATGGGACGACGTTTTGCAGATCAGCTATAAACGGCATGACTCTCATCATGACGAATCTGGCGCGCTTCACGGCATCCAACATCCTCTCGTGGTGCGTCGAGACCACGGGCAAGGCTTTCGTGATCGTGTTCACCGCCATCCTCGGGTACCTCATAATATATGAAGGCCTTCATCCAAATGAGGGTCTGACGCTCGTCCCCTTCATCGCA
>CAUYUJ010007832.1:0-44140 GCA_963575745.1 Prorocentrum cordatum
GAGGAGGAGGAGGAGAGGCTCCGACACCGCTGCCCTCCCCTCGTGTTCGCCCCTCGGGGGCCTCTCTGGGAGGCCCTCGTCGCCACCGCTGGGTTCCCCTCGAGATTCTGGTCCGGACGCGCCCCGGGAGAGGTCCGGGGAGCAGCGGCATCGGTACCTCTTGTTCGGGGGCCCCCAAACGGTGCGGTAACCACACCGTGCGGTGAGTCGGTGGGGATTCGGGGTCGCCGCACGGTTTTGGGACTCGGGTCGTTCTCCGAGGACGTCTCGGGCGACAGGGGCCTCCGAGGTCCCAAGACCGTGCGGTGACGGACCGTGCGGTGAGGTCTTGGGGGATTTCGAGGTCACCGCACGGTCTGTCACCGCACCGTTTCGGGACTCCCAGTTTTGGTCTCCCCATGAACTGTGTTCGCGCGATTTCGTGGACCGCCTTCGATTCGATGGCATCTTGCAGCCGAGGCGAATCGAAGCCCGAACGAGGGGAGGCGCAACCATAACGAGCATGGAGCACACCGTTTGCCTCGAGCCCTGGCAGTGGGCCTTGAAAGCCTGTGGTCGCTGTCGGGCTCCCAGACGGCCCAGAATCCCAGGGAGGAAAAGACGCGGATACCGCTGCTCGTCTTGGAGATCCCTCGCCGCCGCGGCCACAGTCTTCCGACATTGTGCTTAAGCTGGGCATGTTCTTCTACAGGGGGAACATTCAAAAATGATAAAAACATAGTCTGGGGACGATGTGTAAATATTTGAACCAGACGCCTGTAGGGGGACAGGCCCGACCTAACATTGCGCCCCGGACGCACCCCGGGAGAGGTCTGGGGAGTAGCCGCCCCGGGGGCGCCTGCCCCCGGGGCGGCTGCAAAGTTTATACCACTACGGCGCCACGTAGGGGTATGGGCGTTGCAGTTGCCCAGGGGGGCACGCATCCCCGGCGGCGGGAAAGTTCCTCTCACGCCGTTCTGCGCCTGCTGGACCGCTAGTCCTCCTTGCGTATTCCCCCCAAACAGGGGAGGGCCTCCGTCCGATACCCTGGCTGCTTCGGTGCTGGCCCCCCTTTGTTGGTCAGCCACGCGCAGAAAGGGGGACGGGGGGAGGGGGGAGGGCTTCTTAGGGGCACCCCTGCTTCTGAGAAGGCGCGGGCCTCATCTATGGAGGTAAGACCGGCGCCTTCCGAGAAGCAGGCTGACTTCTTGCGGCCGCGGAAGCGCTCTTCCCTTTTAGATGGCAGGGTGACTTCGTTTTTGTTTCGGTATCGGGGGGCCTTCGCTGGGCCCAGTGAGCGTCAAAAAGCGAGCTAAGAAGCCCTCCCCCCTCCCTCCACCCCCTCGTGTGCGCCGCCAAGTTGAGGGCTTCTGGGACCGCTCGCGGGCCCGGGTGGCCCAGAGACCCATGTGAACACCACGCTCTGGGAGCTCCGCGGCCTGGGCTCTTGGATCGGCGCTGGGCGTCCCCTTTGGCGGAGCCTCGGGCGTCGCCCCTGGTGCTCCGCACGCCCTAGGGCGGGGGAGCCTGGCGGCCTGGCGCCGATCCCCCCCCACAAAACCGCGCGGACCCTCGGAGGCTTCTGCTTCTGCCAGGCTCGCCTCCCCCCGAAGGAGAGGGTCTCCGGAGGAGAGCCCGCCTGAGGGCCCCCAGAAGGGCTACCCAGACGCCTATAGAGGTCCAATGCACTGGCTGTCGCGGGGCGGGGTGTCCTGGAAGTCCCGCCCCGGGACAGTCAGCAGACGGCTCGGGACGAGGAGCTGGTGCAGCGGCGGAAGCGGCGGGGCTTCAAGGGGACTCGGGCGGGTGGCAGTAGGAGGGGAAGCAGATTGGGGATGAAGAGCAGGGCCCTGAAGGGGCCTTTTAGCGCCCTTGTTGGAGTCCTGCTCGGGCCCCAACTGAGGTCCTAAAAGGCCCCTTTTTGTTCACCCCCCATGTAGGCCCCCCCCCATGACCATCCGCCCGATTCGAGGGGGCCTCGCACGGAAACAGTCGTATACGTTGGGCCTCTTGTGGCGGCCTCCAGGGGTCAGGATTGCGCAGGGGAAGGCAGGGCGCGCTTTCTGCGGCCACCTGCAAGTCCCCCACCGCTGCGGGCCCAATCGACGCTGTGGTACAGTCGAAACCGATATTAGTGGCGGAAAACCGGGGGGGGTCACTACCGGTTCGAACCCCTCCCCCCCCCTCCGGAATACCGGGGGGGTCACTACCGGTTCAAACCCCTCCCCCTCCCCCAGTCCATCAAGAAAAGGGGTGGGGGTCACTACTGGTTCGAACCCCACCCCCTCCCCTCGGGAAAACCGGGTGGGGTCACCACCAGTTCGAACACCCAAGCCCCCTCGAAAACCGGGGGGGTCATTACCGGTTCGACCCCCCCCCCCTTCGCCGCCGGGCCCGGGAGAGTGGGAACATTATTGACACACTGCTGGGGGCACTGGTGGGGACAGCGGGGACAATGGTGGGAACAGTGGGGACAGTGGGACACTGGTGGGGACGGTGGTGGACAATGGTGGGAACAGTGGGGACAGTGGGACAGTGGTGGGGACGGTGGTGGTGGGGACAGTGGTGTGGGGACAGTGGAATGTGGGTGAAACAGTGGGACAGTGGAGGGTGCAGTGGTGGTAGGGACAGTGGTGAGGGCGGTGGCGAGGACGGCGGTGGGACAATGGGACAGAGGTACAGCGTGGACAGTTGTGGGGACAGTGGGGAGAGTGGTGGGAACAGTGGGACAGCTCAGTGGGACAGCGGAGGAGACAGTGGGACAGTGTGGACTGGGGACAGTCGGGCAGTTGTTGGGGCCGTGGAGAAAGTACATAGGGGAGAGTGGAACCGTGGTGGGAACAGTGGTGGGGACAGTGGGGACAGTGCGACAGTGGTGGGGGCACTGGTATTAAGGACTGGTATCCTTTCCAAAGTTACCCTTGCATCATTGCCTCCTCGGTCCATCCGTGATCCCTTCCGATGGCCAGTTAAGGATCCTCATCGCGCATCCCTACTATCAGTTATTCCCCCATTTGGTTTGCCAAATGGGGTTCTTACTTGTTAAACGTGCCTTCTCTTGCTACTTTGCCCGTTGCCTGGAGGTTCCCTGTGTTCCCCGGTTTCCTCGGGTTCCCCGCCCCGAGTACCTCCTACTGTTACGCGTTGCCCGATGCCCGGGGGTTCCCCGGGTTCCCCGCCGCCGGTGCCTCATGCCGAGCAATGCGAAGCAATGTCAAGTAGTGCCAAGCAATGCCGAGCAATGCTAAGCCCCGGGTTCCCCGCCCCTGGTGCCTCATGCCAAGCAATGCCAAGCAATGCTGAGCAATGCCAAAATGCTAAGCACTGAAGCTTTCCCCTACTTGGGGTCGCGCCAGGTTCATGACTGTATCGGGCACTCCCGCTGGGGTTCGGTTCTCATGACTGCAGCCATCTCTCATACTCTGAGCCACCGCCTGTGTTTCAGAAATCTTTCCTGCAGAGGTTGTCCAGACAGGTCCAGGAATTGGATGATTCTCTTCAGACCGTCCTGAAACGCTCTGACAGCGTTCTGGAACGCTGTGGAGCGGCCGTGACGCTCCATACATCGGGATGCGCACAGACAGGCCCCCCAGGTACAGTCGCACCGCATGAAAACAATCTCCTATGTTCTTCTGGGTGCCATGGGTTTCTTTGGCTTGTGTTCGGCGTGGAAGGTGGTGGTAGAACTCTAGAGAAACTTGCGAATGGCAAGGTATCCTGGGTTTCGTGGGTGTCGGCGCGTGGGTTTCTTAATGTCATATTGTTCTGCGCCTGCGATCAGACACCGCTCGGGTCAGTGTGCCCCATGTTTCTTCGTTTGCATCAAAAGTGGCAGAATCCAAGCCCTAGACGGCGGATTGCAGGGTTGGGCTTCTTGCGCTGGGCTTCTTTCGGATTAACATCCATCGTCGTCTCAGCTGGCCTCAACAGGCCCCCCGAGTAGTCCCAGCTGACCTGAATAGCCCCACCGAGTAGTCCGCGGCGCTCTCAACACCTCAGCCCCTAGGCGCGGAGTGCCCCAAGGCCCTCGCGAGAGGCGGCGCCGTGTTGAGACCGCGCTGGACTCATCGGGGAGCCTGTTGAGGGTTGCGGCCAGCTGGGACAACTCGGGGGGGCCTGTTGAGGCCGGCCGAGACTACCTGCGGGGATTGTCTGTGTGCAGCCCGGATCGGAGGGTTCCAGAAGGGTGCGTTGGACCAGGTTGGTTGCGCTAGCAGACCCGAGGCCCCCGACTTGAAGCCCACCAGCTCGACCTGCGGCGCCCAAGCAGCCGTCGACATCACCCTTCTTGAGCCAGACCTTCTTGCCGTTCCCGACCTAAGCCTTGCCAAGGACCGCCAGCTGTCAGAGATCCTCGAGTTGTCCCCGTCCGACCGTGTCCCTCTCCTGGCTTTGCCCTAGCCAGGTCGGCGCCTGGCTGCCTGCGTTTCCCTCGGGGGGCCCGCCTCCCTCTCGCGGCGAGGAGCGCGCTGTGCGAGAGGACCCCGAACGGTGCGCGGCGCGGCTGCCTGCGGGTGTCCTTGTCGCCGTCGGGCCCGGAGGGCGCTGGGCGGAAAACGGATGTTCTTGCTGCCTCCTTCCATCTCCTCCCCCTGCTCGCGCTGCCCAGGCACTGATCTGCACCATCGCTGCGTCCTCTTCCTCCTACGCCTGCCCTCTCCTCCGCTGGCCCCTTTTCTGCTCCTGCTCCTTCCGTGGTTGCTCCTGCTTCCGCCCCTTCCGACTCTTCCCATCTGCCTCCTCATGTTCCTCCTCCCCTTCCTTTTCCCTTCACTATCCCCACACGACAAGACGGGGTTATTGTTTTTACTTAGGCGCCACCTACTCCCTCCTCACACCTTCCTTCTCCTACTCCTCCTCTTCTTTGTTTCCTTTTCCCTCACTTAGACTCACTGGTACGCTTACCACTCGCACGCAGACTCACTAATGCTCAGACCTATTCTCACTCAGACTCACTCGCACTCAGACTCACACATAGTCATAATCACTCACACTCAGACTGAGGCACACTCAGAGAAACTCCCGCTCAGACTCACTGGTGCCCAGACTCACTTACACTCAGACTCACTCACACTTCGACCTAGTCACACTCCGAGTAGCTCACACTCAGTCTCACTCACAATCAGCCTCTCTCGCACTTGGAGACTCCTCTGCACTCAGAGCAGATTGTGAGGGCGTCTCAGCCGACTTGATGGTTTTAGCACCTCGAGGGGGTGCGGCCAGTAGTGGTTTCACGGCCCCGTTCGCGCTCGGATTGTCGAGGACGTCTCGTGCGGTTTGCATGGGGCTACCCTGACCTTCCAGAGTGCTAAAAAAAACACTCCAGACCTGTAGACTTATCTGGACTGTTTAAAACTTCGACTGGAATTTGGGTACTCGAGGTCCAGGTGGTATTTTTTGGCCCTCCTGGAATGTCAGGGCTGCCCAGACTGGTCTGCGTTCAGAGCAAGCTGTGAGGATGTCTCGGCCGACTTGCTGGTTTTCGCGCCCCAGCGGGGTGCGGCCCCGCTCGCGCCCAGACTGCTCGGGGATGTCTCTTGCGGTCTGCCCGTTCGGTTGCGCAGATTCCTTCGCTTTGAGATCAGACTGTGAGGACGTCGCAGGCGATTCGCTGATTTCAGCATCCAAAGGGGGAGCCGCCAGGGGTGGTTTCCAGCCCCGCTCGCGCCCAGACAGAGTGTTGGATGCCTCGGGTGGTTTGCCTGTTCGGTCGCGCAAATTGTACTTGTCAGATCAGATTGTGTGGACGTTTCAGGCGATCCGCTGGCGTCAGCTTCCCAAGGGGGAACCGCCAGGGGTGGTTTTCCAGCCCCGCTCGCGCCCAGATTGTGGGATGCCATGTCTCAGGCGCTTGGCCTGCTAGGTGGCGCAGATTCCTTTTTCTGCTTTCTCGGCGGAGGTCCCGAGGGCGGCTCCAGCGACGCGGCGGTGCCAGCACCACCAGGGGGCGCTGCCGGGTGGTGCCTCCGCGGCCCCCCTCCGCGCCCGAACGGTGGGAATCGGGCCAGGGGCGCGTGGCCGGCGGCGGCTTCGGGGCCGGAGGGGCGGCGGGCGGGGGGGGGGGGCGGAGCGGCGCATGGCCACCGAGGGCCCGGCCCCGCCGGTGGCGCCGCCGCCGCTCGCGCCGCCGCGCCCTCGGGCCGGCCCGCTGGAGCCGCGCGCGCTGCCCTGGACCGCGGCCGGCAGGGTCTGGCGCTTCGCCGCCGCGCCCGGGCGGGGGCTGGAGCACCTGGCGTGGTGCTCGCGGCGCGTGCAGGCGCACGCGGAGGAGCGGAGGAGGCAAAGGGTGCCGACCCTCGGCGTGAGCGTAGTTTCAGAAGGGGAAAAACACACAGGCACATTTCATCGGCGATTCCCCAGAAGATATGGGAAAATATGGAAATTGTGCGGGAAGACAAAACCCAGAAAATTTAACAAAATATGGGGAATATTTTAATTTGTGTGTATTGGATAGACCTGACGGCCCGTGCCGCCGACCCTGATCGAAAGGGCTAGGAGAGGGGGGAGGAAGCGGAGGATGAGGAGGAGGAGGAGGAGGAGGACGAGGACGAGGAGGAGGAGGAGGAGGAGGGGGGAGGAGGAGGAGGAGGGAGGAGAGGAGGGAGGAGGCAGGAGGAGGGAGGAGGAGGAAGGAGAGGAGGAGAGGAGGAGGAGGAGAGGAGGAGGAGGATGAGGAGGAGGAGGAGGAGGAGGAGGAGGAGGAGGAGGAGGAGGAGGAGGAGGAGGAGGAGGAGGAGGAGGAGGAGGAGGAGAGGAGCCAGGAGGAGGAGGAAGTGCATCCCGTGCGTGCCCGCTCGAGGAAAGTGCGCCCCGGCGGGCGTCGCATCTGCCCCGGCCCCCCCCCCCTCCCCCCCCCCCTGCGGGGAAGGGATCAAAGGGAAGGGGCTTCCCTTCGACTCCACTACGACGTCGTTTAATTTCGCTTTGGATAGCGCGCTTGAAGAGGAGAGCCCTGGGAGGGGGAGAACGGAGACGGCGGAGACGACGAGTCGAAAGGAAAAGCCCCTCACACACGCCGACAGGGTCGGCGGATTTATGTGTTTGTGTCCCAGGGTCCCTTCAGTAGTGTCCCAGAGCTCCGCGGCGCTGAGTTCTCGGGTCGGCGCCGGCCCCCCTGGACGGCGCCTGCGGCGCCGCCCCTGGCTTGTTCCGCGCGCCAGGGAGGGGGGCCCAGCGCCGATCCAAGAAGCCCGCCTGGACCTCAGAGAAATGACGCTCATGATGTGTGTTGTTCTGAGTAGAAGGGGGAGAAAGGCACCTATACCGCTACCCTTCCTCGTCACCACGGTTTGATGCGTCCCGCCATCTTGGTCAGACATGGTTTTACTGCACCCTACGTCGGGGAGGTCCGTGGAGTAGCGGCATGGGTATTTTTTTGGACCCCCCCAGGAGGAGCTCGGCCACCTCGGCGCGATCACGTACCTGGACCATGCCGGGGCGGCGGTGTACAGCGGGGCGCAGGTGTGAGCCTAGGCCTCCCCGATGGGGTCGGAGTAGATGGGGTCGGAGGATCGCGCCGCAGTGCCGATGCATCGCCGATGTGGTTTGATGTGCAGCTCATGTTGCTCATTGCCGATGCCGACGATGCATCGCCGGTGAATTTGCGATGCATCGCCGATTCATCGCCGATGTATCGGTGATGCGGCGCGATCCTCCGATTTCATCTACTCCGACCCCATCTAGGAGGTCTCTAGTTACTCTGGGTGGGATCTTAGTCGGGGAGTGGGCGACCAACCTTCCGACGGAGCTTGCCCTTCCCCCCTCCTCCACCTCTTCCTCCTTCCTCCTCCTCCTCCTCCTCCTCCTGCTCCTCCTCCTCCTCCTCCTCCTCCTCCTCCTCCTCCTCCTCCTCCTCCTCCTCCTCCTCCTCCTCCTCCTCCTCCTCCTCCTCCTCCTCCTCCCCCCCCACTCTTTCTCCTCCTCCTCCTCCTCCTCCTCCTCCTCCTCCTCCTCCAACCGCCCCTCCACCCGTTCCGACAGCACGTGCCCAACCACGCCAGCGGATCCAAGCGGGGGGGGGGGATCAGTGCCCCATCCAGAGCAGATGCCCGTTTTCGATGACCTTCCTGGGGCCCACCCGTCGAGTCTGCTCGACTCCAGCTCGTTTCCGGCCCGACTCGAGCTCGACGCGACGCGACGGGCGCCCGACGCGGGATCGGCGAGTGCGTGGAGCGAGGGAGGGCAACGTTCAGGAGGGGAAAAACACATACAGACACAATTAATCGTCGATTCCCCAGAAAATATTGGAAAGTATGGGCAGTGGGGGGGAAGGCAGAAACCCAGAAAATATGGGAAGATATGGGGGATCCTTTTATGTGTGTATTTATTTGTGTGTCCCAGGGCCCCTTTAAACGTAAACTTTGGGAGGGCCTCGCGGATTTCTCAGGCAGTGGTTAAGCGTCTTGGCTCGCCTGTTGGTCTACCCAAGGATGATCTCATGGCCTCCTTGCTGCCCGCAAGAAATGTTAACACATTTCTGGTTCAGACGGTCTCGTTCAACACATCGACTCATGTTCTAAGAGCGTTGTGTTTGTACAACGGCGGCTCTCCCCCCTGGCCCGAGTCTGTTCGAAGTGAGTACCCAGGCCCCTCCTGGGGTTCATCCTGACCCGTGTTTCGACGCGGATCCAGCCGTGGCGACGAGAAGCCTCCAGGATGCATCAGAAGGTGGACGAGCGAACGGCAGCGAGGGTCGCGGTGGTCTGGCCGTTGCCCCGAACGTTTACGTTCGTGCAGCTCTCAGACGGGCCCCGGGACGAGCACCTCTACGGCGGGGGCGTTCGTGGAGGAGTGTGCCCCGGGCGCCTGCAGACCCCGGAGGCTTCCCTGTCCGACCCAGGCGGAGGTGACCTCCGCGGCCGAGCCACGATCGGGCGATTGGCGTTCCGCCGGCCTCAGACCCCTGGAGTCTTTGCCCAATGGTTCCTCAGCCACTGCCCTCACCCTTAGTGGGCCCTGGAAACGACAGGGCCGTTCTTTTACCAGTCCCGTTTTGCCGTTTTCGTGCCGGTTCCGGTTACCGGTTCCGTCGCCGTTTTTTGACCGGTTCCGGCTCCGGTTCCAATCCTGGAGCCGTTTTTGTTGCCGTTTCTGGTCGCCGTTTTTTTGTCGTTTCCATTTTCAAGGGACACTTTCTCGGAAATGGTGAAAAACGGCCCTGCAGTTTCCGGGGCCCACTAAGCCAGCAGGTGCGGGCGGCGGAGGGGGCGCTGACGGGGGCCCTGCTGGCGAACCCGCACTCCTCGCGGGCCACGGAGGGCGTCCTCGCGCGCGCGCGGGCGGAGGCGCTCGGGCTGCTCGGCGCGTCGCCGGAGACGCACACCCTCGCGTTCACCTCCGGGGCCGGCCACGCCCTGGAGCTCGGAGGAGGAAGAGCTTTTGTACCCATACTCAGAGCGTGAATGACCTACCCCGCTTTCGCGTCCAGGCAAAACCCAGTCATACCACGCGCCTCCTCGTCAAGCGGCCTGACCAGTACAGGCCGTATTATGGCATCGCTTGGTATCTCTTGGAAGCGAGGGTGGTCAAAAGCGAGTTAGGTCTGTTTGCCCCCTACACACGGGCCACCCTTCCCTCATTTTCTTGTTTGGGGCCTCCCATGGGAGGCCCTCGTCGCCACTGCTGGAGTCGCCTCGCAATTCTGGTCAGAACGCACCCCTCGGGAGGTCCAGGGAGCAGCGGTATCAGTACCTTGTGGTTTCCCCAGGAGCTCCTGGGCGAGAACTTCGCGTGGCCTCGCCAGGGCGGAGTGCTCCTCTCGAGGGAGAAGCCCCGGCGTAAGCACAAACACTGTAAGAGTTCCGCGCGGATTTCTTGGATCGGCGGCAGCCCCCCCTCCTTCATGGCGGCGCCTCAGGCGGCGCCCATGTCGCGCTCCGTGCGCCAGGGGGGGGTCCAGCGCCGATCCAGGCAGTCCTCGCGGAGTTCCGGAAGTTTGTGCTCATGCCGTTCCTGCTCTTCCTCTGGCTTCTGTGCTCGCGAGGGCTGCGATGGTCGGCTGCGCGCAGGAGTGGCCTCTCGCCGGAGCTGCTTCCTGGTGCGGGCACGCGGGCGCCCCCGGAATGGGTGCAGGGGGCCTCGCTGGCAGCAGCTTGCGCGCTGGGGTTTGGCCCCCCGCGCCCCCCCCGAAGCCGCGCACCAGAGGTCACTCCTGCCCAGGGTTAAACGTCGGGCATGCCCTTCTGCAAGAGGGACCTCACAGAAAAGTCCGAGCACAGTCTGGGGACGATGTCTGGATGATCTTTTGGCCCTTTTGGGGCTGTGTTCTGGACTACAGGCGGCCTGGGTTAGTAGTTTCACCCTGCCAGATCACGGGTACCCTCGTGTCCTGTGTCTCGCGACCCATGCCTCCTGCATTTCTGCGGCAATGTGGCCCTCGGAAGGTTCTTGAGTCCTCTCGCGTGTCCTGTCCAATGGAGTCCGACTGTATTCTTCATCTTCCGCCCACCAGCCGCCCTCAGGGGGACACGCCCGACCCGAGCCCATGGCCACTCCTCGGTGCAGCCGAGATGGTGCGCTCCCTCTGCAGCGCTCGGCGCGCCTGGCGGGCGCCTCCTGTGGCAGCTTCGGGCTGGAGGACCTCGGCTCCCTGGTCGACTGCCTCGACGCCGCGGCGCCGGAGCCCGCCGCCGGGGGCTGGCCGGCTGCGCCGGCGGCGGGTCCGAACCTGGTGTTCCTGCCCGCCGAGTGCGACTTCACGGGCGTGCGTGCGGAGCTGAGAGGAGGACCAAATAATGTTTTTTGAGGCCAACGAGTGTTATTTTTGTTTGGTTTAGGGGTCAAGCAAAATCTTTGGTCTCAAACAAAATCTTTGGTCTCCCCCAAACAAATCTTTGAGTAACCCCCACCTGGGGGTAATGATTGGGTCCTCCCCATCCCCCCCTTCACGACCGAGAGTTGACTAGCCCGGGCCAACACAGGATTGGTCAGTGAAGAGAGGCGGCCGGGCTGAACTTTTTCTGTTATCGCGGGGGAAGGTTGCGAATCGGAGCTGATGTCTTCTTCTGTTGAGCAGCAAGGGTTCGGCGGCGAGCCCAGGGTGGAAGTGAGAGGGGGTAGGCCTTCTCAGAGGGCGGCGGGGCCTCTCAGAAGCCTCCTGGCTTTCCAGGAAGCCGTTCCTGCATCCGTAGATCACCACCCACCAAGACACCCCAACCCAACCCGAATGCCTCAATTTGCCCTCCATTTCCAGTGTGGGGGGGGTCCGGGAACATGGAAAAAAACCATGTGGAGCCCATCCCCCCCAACCCGAAAGTTGGATCTTCGGGTTGGGTTGGTGTGGTCTGGTAGGTAGTCAGTAGAAGACTTCACAGCAGCTTCTCAGAGCCCCGAGGCCTGCCGAGCCTTCTGAGGAGGCCCGCCCCCTCTGCATCCCCCCCCCTGTGTTTGTCGCCGACCGATCCCTCGTGAGCACAGCTGAGTTTTCCTCGAAGTCTGGGACGCACCGCACCAGCGGGAGAAGTCCAGGGTTGCCAGCGGTGCCGGTGCCCTCCTCCTCCCTCCTCTCCTCCTCCTCCTCCTCCTCCTCCTCCTCCTCCCCTCCTCCCTCCCTCCTCTCCTCTCTCCTCCTCCTCCTCCTCCTCCTCCTCCTCCTCCTCCTCCTCCTCCTCCTTCCTCCTCCTCCTCCTCCTCCCTCCTCCTCCCTCCTCCTCCTCCTCCTCCTCCTCCCTCCTCCCTCCTCCTCCTCCTCCTCCTCCTCCTCCTCCTCCTCCTCCTCCTCCTCCTCCTCCTCCTCCTCCTCCTCCTCCTCTCCTCTCCTCCTCCTCCTCCCCTCCTCCTCCTCCTACCCTCCCCTCCTCCTCCCAGGACCTGGGCTGCCTGGCGGCGCTGCGCGCCGGCGCGCTGCGCTGGCGCGTGGCCCTGGACGCCTCGCGCCTGCTGGCGGCGGCGCCGGGCGCCCTCGACCTCCGGAGCTGCCCCGCCGACTTCGTGGTCGTGTCGTTCCACCAGGTCTTCTCGGCCACGCGCAGAGGGGGGAGGGGGGAGGGCTTCTCAGCAGGCGCGGGCCCCATCTGTGGATGCGAGGCCGGCGCCTCCTGAGAAGCAGCCTCTTTCTGAGGAGCCCTCCCCCCTTCCCTTCACCCCTTTGTGCGCACCGCCGACTTTGTGGTTGTGTCGTTCCACCAGGTCTTTAGGATTAAGTCGGGCCTGTCCCTCTACAGGGGGGATCTTGGGATATATATATATATGTATATATATATATATGTTTGGAGTATTGTTTGAACATTTTTTTTTTGTCCAACTCCCCCTGTCAGAGAACATGCCCGACTCATCAGCCCCGCAGCATCACGGGTAACTCGGGTCAGGGCTAATTCGGGTTCGTTTTTCGGGATTCCGAATCCGAGTTACCCGGGGCCCGAGTTACCCCAGATAACTCGGGTGCCCACACAATCCTGGAGGCCTCGCGCGGCGGCTGTATGATTTGGTCCACACGTCTATGGGTCGGCGCTTGCGCGGCGATGCTCTGACGTCAGTCCGACACGAATCCGACGAAGTCTGACGAGAAACCGGCGTCAATCCGACATGGATCCAATGTGAAACGGGTCTCAGCTTGCCGCGCGAAGCCTCCAGGATTTTCTTCATATATCGGAAGCTGATAGATCTCCTACCCTGTCACGTCGATTAGCGAAATGGCCGTTTTCAGTTCGCGAAAGGGCGTCGCGGCCGTCATTTTTGCGGGTCCAGGTCTGTCGGTTTCGGTCCTAGGCCGTTTTCACTAGAGGGTGGTTTACTAAAGGGAGGTTTGTCCACCGCCGAATAGAGGTCTTCGGGTACCCCACCGGCCTGGGCGCCCTGGTCGTGCGCCACGACGCCGCGCCCCTGCTGGCGCCCTCGGCCCCGCGCGGCGGCGCCAGCGGCCCGGTGGGCCCGTTCGGCCCGGCCTACTTCGCGGGCGGCTGCGTGGCAGCCGTGTCCGCCACCTCCAGCTTCGCCGTCGCCCGCCCTGGGCTGGCGGAGTTCAGAGGAGGAAAAGGTACCCCTACCGCTGGCCTCCACCCTTTTTCCCCCTTTTTAGGCGTCCTGGGAGGCCCCCTGTTGCCACCGTTGGATCCGCCTCGAAGTTCTGGTCAGAACGCACCCCGGGAGAGGCCCGTGGAGTAGCGGTATACCGGTACAGTCAGCTCTGATTAGTAGGTCGACCTTGCCAAAACAGGGGTGCCCTTCAGCCCTGTGCCTCGCGACCAATGCCCCCCACATTCTTATGGAAATGTGGCCCTCGGAAGGATCCTGTGTCCTCTCACGAGTCCTGCCCAATCAAGTCCGACTGTACCTTGGAGGGGGAAGAGGAGGAGGAGGAGGAGGAGGAGGAGGAGGAGGAGGAGGAGGAGAGGAGAGGAGGAGGGAGGAGGAGGAGCAGAGGGATGAGCAGGGGAGGAGGGAGGAGGATGAGCAGGGGAGGAGGAGGAGGAGGAAGGACAGGGAGGAGGAGGAGGTGGAGGAGGAGGAGGGAGAGAGGAGGAGGAGGAGGAGGAGGAGGAGGATCTGGTCCCCCCCAGGAGTGGTTGGAGCGGGGCACGCCGCACTGCCAGGGCATCGCCGCCGTGCCGGGCCAGTGGGCGGCGCTGCGGGCGCTGGGCCCCGCGCGCGGCCGCCGCATGCACGCGGCCGCCGTGTGCCGGGAAGCGTACCTGCGCATGCGCGGGCTCCGCGGAAGTCGGGCCTGTCCCTCTGCTTGTCGGGGGAGCGTAAGACCGGGGTTTGCCAGGACTCCTCCTCCTCCTCCTCCTCCTCCTCTCCTCCTCCCTCCTCCTCCCCCTTCCCCTCCTCCTCGTCCTCCTCCCCTTCCCCTCCTCCTCGTCCTCCTCCCCTCCTCCTCCCCTCCTCCTCCTTCTCCTCCTCCTCCGGATCGGCGCGCTGCTCCCGTCGACCACGGAAAGAGGGCGCTCTCTCGCCCCGGCGTGGGCCGCCGCTCTGGATCCGAGTCCTGCCTCATCGTGTCGGGGGAGCGTAAGACCCGGGTTTGCCAGGACTCGGGTTCGCCCTCGTTTTTTGACGGCCGCGCCTCGGATGTTGACGAGGAGGAGTTTCGTGGGATGTCTGCCGCGGGAGGCCTCGTCAAAATGCAGGCTCGGCCTCGTCATTTTTTTGACGACCTCGTCGGGGATTTCCGAGTCCCCCGTAACCGGGTCTTACGTCTCCCCGAACTTGGGGGAGTATTCAGAAATAGTCAAGCAGTAGCCTGGGGGCTGTGCTTGGAGCCTTTTGTTGTGTTTTTTTTGGGCCGTTCGGGAGCATTCTGCGCGTGCGTTTCAGTTTTCGTCGAGGGCCCTCTACTTGTCGGGGGAGCGTAAGACCCGGGTTTGCCAGGACTCGGGTTCGCCATCGTTTTTTGACGACCGCGCCTCGGCTTTTGACGAGGAGGAGTTTCGTGGGATGTCTGCAGCGGGAGGCCTCGTCAAAATGCAGGCTCGGCCTCGTCATTTTTTTGACGACCTCGTCGGGGATTTCCGAGTCCCCCGTAACCGGGTCTTACGTCTCCCCGAACTTGGGGGAGTATTCAGAATAGTCAAGCAGTAGCCTGGGGCTGTGCTTGGAGCCTTTTGTTGTGTTTTTTTTGGGCCGTTCGGGAGCATGCTGCGCGTGCGTTTCAGTTTTCGTCGAGGGCCCCCCCCCTGTAGGGGGACGCGCCGGACTTCAGGCTCCGCCACGCCGCGGGGGGGCGCCCGCTGTGCACCTTCTTCGGCAGGCACGAGCACCCCCGCTGGCCGGTGGCGGGGGCAGCATGCTGGGACCGCCGCCGCCCCCCCCCCCCCCCGGCCCTCTGACGGAGGGCGCGCTCGGGCCACGGCTGCGCGGCGGACCCAGCCGTGGCGCTTCCCCGGAGGCCCCAAAGGGGGCGTCGGAGGCGGCTGGGCCTCCTGCCCTGGCGCGTCGATTAGCGAGTTGGCCGTTTGCGGTTCGCGAGAGAGGGCGTCGCAGCCGTCGTTTTTGCGGGTCCAGGTCCGTCGGTTTCGGCCCTAGGCCGTTTTCATTGAAGGGTGGTTTGCAAAAGGGAGGTGTGTGCACCGCCGAGAGAGGCGGACGCGAGGCGAGGGAAGCGGCATGGGTGCTTTTTCTTTCTCCGAAGATCGGCGGCGCGCCCGGGGGGGCAGCGAGAAGGAGCAGGCCTTCTCAGAAGGCTCGGAAGGCCTCGGGCCTTCTGAGACATGTTTTGTTTTGTGTTTTTTGTTGTTGTTGGTGTGTTTGACTTAGCCGTCCCCGCACGGAGCAGCAGACTCCTCAGACGGCCGCGGGGCTTCCGAGAGCCTCCGCCGCCCTCCGAGAAGGCCGCCCCCCCTCCTCCTCGCTTCCCCCCCCGCTCGCCGCTGACCAGAGGTGCAGGGGCCCACCATCGCCTTCGCGCTGCGCTGGGCCGACGGCTCCGGCGTGCCGCCGGGCTGCCTGGCCGCGCGCGCCGCGGCGCGCGGCGTCGTGCTGCACGTCGGCGGGGCGCCGGGCCGCCCGCGGGCCGGGCGGTGGGGCCGCGGGCCGTGCCGCTGCGGCGGGCCGGGGCCGCGCGGCTGCCGCTGCGCGGCGCCGCAGGTCAGCAGCTTGCAGCCTGCGCAGCCCCCACAGTCTCAAGTCGGGCGTGTCTGGGGAGCATATATATACATACATACACACATACGTATGTATAAACACACACATCTATGCATATATACATGCATAGTGCGTATATGTACACCTATATCGTTTAAACCGAGTGTATTTCGATATATGTGCATGTATATAACTGTGAGTAAAAAGTGAAGCTAGAAAGACATACTCACACAAACAAGCAACAAACCAGATGATTGTGTTTTCGTCCAAAATCCGTCTGTAGGAGGACATGCCCGACCTAAACACAGTCAACCTGCACAGGAAGGACTAGCGACTTCCGAGGCTACACCTGCATGCGTGTCCCGTCGGGCCATTCTTGGGAACTTTCGCTGGCCAGCCTCCTTCGAAAAGCGTTGGCATGGCCCTCCAAGGCCCTTGCATCCTTCTCGTGCGGCCTTGTGGTATGCGTGTTGACTGTATCCCCATTGGTCAGTATCGTTTGACCGATCCCCATCCCCATCCCCACTTCGATCCCCACCACTCCGCCACCCCAGTTGGAGACATACCCCTCGAAGCCAGACGGAGACAGCCTGTCATTTCCATCCGGGGAGGTCGAATCAGCCGGCGGGAGCCAGGCCACGCCAGTGGGGGCAGGGACCAGTTCGACGATGCTCCAACGGGCCTGCCTGCCTCGGCGAACCCCCTCCTCGCGATCGCCTCTCTGGACCTCCTGGGAGGCCCTCGTCGCACGGCCGCACTGGCCGGGACGCGCCCCCGGAGAGGTCCGGGGAGTGGCCTTATCGGTGTCTGTCGGTTTTTCCAAGGCCATGGCCTATCTCAGCCTATCTCAGCCCCGCCAGCCAGTCCACCATCCTGGGTGGGGAAATGCTCTGCGGAGCCCGAAGGAACAGGCATCTATCTAGTATCGAAGACGCCTACGGCGAATCACCGCCGCCCCCTGCCTTTTTGGAAGCGCCTATGTGGCCGAACGTTGAGGCCAGACCTGCCAAGCTATCGGACCACGTGTTCCCCGAATCGGTTTGGAAAGCCTTCGGGGAACACGTGGGCATCTTGAAGGTCATCTTGGCCGTCTTGGAGGCCTCTTGGGCAAGCTTTGGGCGATCTTTGGGGCTTTTTGGGCCGTCTCGGGCCAGCTTCGAGCCAACTTCGGCCATCTTGGTGGGTTCCTGGCACGTCTGAAGCCGTCGGAAGCCGTTTGGGGGGCCTCTATGGGCCGACTTGGGGCCCGCTTGGAATGCTCCAGGGCCGTCTTGGAGGCCATCTTGGGCGTCTGGGAGGCCATCTTGGGCGTGTTGGAGGCCTCTTGGGCCCTCTTGGGGCCCTCTAGGGGCCATCTTGGAGGCCACTTGGGCCATCATGGGGCTCTCTTGGGGGCCTCTTGGGCGATCTTGGGGGCTTCTTGGGCCGTCTCGAGCCGTCGGAGAGCCGAAAAGGCGCAAATGCCAGAATCCTTCAAAAACCAATGAAAAATCAATGATTTTGGCCTCTTCGGACTCTCCTGGAGGACCTCTTGGAGGCCTCTTGGGCCGTCTGGGAGGCCTCTGGGGGGCCTCTTGGGCCGTCTTGGGCCGTCTTGGACTCTCTTGGGCCATCTTCGAGGCCGTCTTGGACCATCTTGGACGGCCTTGGGTGCGATCTTGGACCATCTTGGAGGCATTTTGGAGGCCATCCTTGGGCCGTTTTGGAGGCCGTCTTGGACCATCTCGGGCAGACTTGGAGGCCATCTTGGGCCATCTTCGCGATTTTTTGAGGATATCCCCAGCGAAACGGCCGTTTTTTTGGAGGATTTTTTTCCGGATTGAGGTCCTTTCGGCTTCCTCCCTGGACCCCGGCGGGACGGGCCGGAGCCCACTGGGGAGTTCTTTTAGAAAAAGAACCAAAACCAAAACCAGCTCATCCAGCACGCCGTGCACCCCTGCAAGCAGGGGGCGGCGGATCTAGTGGCCTGCGGCACATCCCGCCACCGTGCCTTGGTAGTGGACCACAGTCTTCATGCATGCGTGCTTCGTGGCTTCGAGGGTTCTCTTTTCCGATTGCTGTCGGGCGCCTCTGGAAGCATGGGAGCCTCTTGGGATTTGTTTGGAACCTCTTAGGGCTTCCTGGGGGGCACTTTGGGGCCTCTTGGGGGCTTCTTGGCTGTTTCTTGGGGCCTCCCAGTGGGCCTCTTGGGGCGGTGAACTCGACATGTGGGCTCGTGTTCCCCCCGTGAGGCCCTTTATGGGGCATTCTTGGGGCTCCTTTGGCCGTCTTGGAGGCCTCTCGGGCCGTCTTGAGAACCTCCTGGACTGTTCGGGGGTGGACAGACCTCCTACCCTGACACGTCGATTGAGGAACTGGCCGTTTTCGGTTCGCGAGAGGGCGTCGCGGCCGTCATTTTTGCGGGTCTAGGTCCGTCGGTTTCGGTCCCAGGCCGTTTTCACTAAGGGGAGGTCTACGAAAGGGAGGTTTGTCCACCGCCGAACTGTCTCGGCGCCTTCTTGGGGGCCTCATACTTCTTAGGCCGTCTGGAGGCGATCTGTGGGACCTCTCTTGGCCCGTGGGGCCTTCTGAGGGCCTCTTAGGCCGTCTGGGGGCAACATCTGGGGCCTCTCAGGGCCGCCTTGGAGCGTCAGGATGCGGAGAAGATAGGGAACTGAACATGTATGAGAAGACATGGGGAACTCAATGGATGTTGCCGCTTGGGGCCCTCGTGAGTGCTCTTGGACGCCTGTGGGCGCGTCTTGGAGGAGCAGGGGGCCGTCTGGAGGCGTCTTGGAGCGATCTTTCGGCGAATCTGCGCCCTCTTGAGCCCCTCTTGGACGGCAAGAGCTCCGCAGACTCCTCTTGGTCGGCAAGAGCTCCGCAGACTCCTGGGAACTTCCGGGACCTCCCAGGAGCGCCTGGGAGAGCCGGGGCCAGGCTCTGAACAACAGCTCCCTACCAGCCTCGAACGTATCCCTATCCCTAAGATTGACACGCCAACCGGCGATGACAATCCTAGGGACTCGCCCTCAAAAAAGAAGGGAACCCCTAAGATTGGATCGTGATGAGGAGGTGCCCAGCATAGGGATAGGGATATGTTCCAGGCTGGTAAGATTGTACCTGGGACCTCGGCTTGTTGGCTGGGCTGACAGGTCGGCTGGCTGGCTTGTTGGCTGCTCGGTGGCTGGGTGATCCGCCGTCCTTGGCATCGCTCGGACGTGTGCATTTTTCTTTCGGCGGGGACCATCGAGGAGCATCCTTGCAGCATCCTTGCAGCTCCAGGACCATCTATTTTTCTTCGGTGAGCTCCAGGGAAGTCCCGGGCGCTCCCGAGAGCTCGCATTGGGGCTCTCGGGCATATGCCGGGCAGCTCCGGGAGCGGCGGGGGGAAAGCGGGGGTCACGCCCTGCCCTCCCGCTGCCCCCATCGGGTCCCAGGACGCGCTCGCCTCTCAAGGCTCGCGGGCTGCAGGAGCCATGGAGGAGGAGGAGGAGGAGGAGGAGGAGGAGGAGGAGGAGGAGGAGGAGGAGGGGGAGGAGGAGCAGGAGGATGAGCAGGAGGAGGAGGAGGAGGAGGAGGAGGAGGAGGAGGAGGAGGAGGAGGAGGAGCAGGAGGAGGAGGAGGAGGAGGAGGAGGAGGAGGAGGAGGAGGAGGAGGAGGAGGAGGAGGAGTGCACTCCACCATGCGAGCGACGCGCAAAAGAACGGAGTCGGCGGCGGCGCCGAGGTTGGCGCGCGCGTGGCCCGCGTGAGGCCGCGCGTCAAAGCGCCTTCGGTCCCTCTGTAGCGCTCCTCGCTCGCAGCCCGCGTGAGCCGCGGCGTGAGGTCGCCACGTCACCTCGTGCAAGTTCGGGCGAAGAGGACTAACCGATCCTGTCGAGGCCCATCCTTGACCCAGAAAGGGCTTTACAATCTGTTATTCTCCCCGCCAGAGCCCCGAACTATGCACGTGCACCGATCCTGGCAAGGCCCTTCCCTGACCCAGGATCGGTGCGTATGCCTTCCTGGCCAAGGTAGGAGGGCGTATGCACCGATCCTGGGCTCAGGAGGGGCCTGGCCAGAATCGGTGCATGTGCATAGCTCTCTTTCCTCTCTAAGTCCCGCTTCTCTTCGTCGGCCACGTGCTGAAGGCACGATGGCGGATCTTCGCCGGTGGGTGGGCAGGTCGGCCAGCGGGGCCGAGGCCACGCCAGTGAGGGGCCCCGTCGACATCGCTCGGACGTGTGCAGTTTTTCCTGGCGAGGGCCATCGAGGAGCGTTCTGGATCATCCTGCGGAGAAAAAACGCGCAGTGCACCGCCAAAAACGCACAGGGAATGGGCGTCCGAGCGATTGCCGGCGGGCTCGGTTCAACGATGCTCAGCAGGGGTGGCCAGCCGCGGCGGCCAGCGTGTCCTTCGGCCTGCTCTCGACGCTGCAGGACGTGGGCCGCTGGGTGACGCTGCTGCGGGAGGAGTTCCTGGACCGCTCGGCGCCCCCAGCGTCAGGTCGGGCGTGTCCCCCTACAGGCGGGTGTGGGATGAAACATAAAAAAAGAATTCAAACAAATAGTCAACACATGCGCCAAAATAGTCGAACATCGTCTCCTACTTCGATTATTTTGATCATTCATCTTGTAGAAGTGAGTACTTTTGCTTATTTGACTAATCTTTGATATTCATCTATTTTGACTATTTTTGATTATTCATCTTGACTATTTTTGATTATTCATTTTGTAGAATGACATGCCCGATTTAACCCTGGCGGCAGGCGCCGCCACCGGCCCGGCGCCAGCCACCGAGGCGGAGGCGGAGGCGCCGGCGCAGGTGGCGCTGCCAGGGCGGAGCGCCTCGGAGGTGGTGGAGAAGGTGCGGAGGGCGTCGAGGAGGAAGACCATCGTAAGAATAATGCTCGGGGGCGGAAAAGAGGGGGGTGATGACTTGGGGGGGGTGGATATCATGGCGGGGGCCATGATATTTCCCCAGATTTCATGGCGCTTCTTCTTATTTCATTGCGTCCCTGGCCCCCCCGCTGGGCCGCGCACATGCCGCCGGTCATGATTTGCACACCCCCCTCTTGGACACCCCCCTCTTGGCCGCTCCCGAGAGAAGAAGGGGCATATTGTTAATCATCGTCATCATCAGGAGAAGGACAACACTAATCATACGATCGATCAGAGAAGAAGGTGCGGAGCGCGTCGAAGAAGAAGAAGAAGGTGCGGAGGGCGTCGAGGTAAAACGACGCGAAGATCGGGACAAAATCGGATCGGGATAACTCGAAATCTCTGAGAAGCGGCGGGTTTGGAGGACGTATTGGGCGCCGCGGCCGCTCCAGAGCGTTCCTGAACGCTCTGAGACCGCTCCGGAACGCTCTGGAGCGATTTATCCCGATCCTAGCCCTGTTTTACGAGGAGGAAGACCATCACAAGAATAATGCAACATATGAGAAGAAGGGGCATATTTTGAATCATCGTAATCATCAGATGAAGGACAACACTAATCATTCTATCAATCAGAGAAGAAGGTGCGGAGCGCGTCGAAGAAGAAGAGGGTGCGGACGGCGTCGAACAATAATTAGCACACTGATAGTATTACGTCCTTGCTAACGCGCTGCGTGTTGGCTCAACGTCTTGCGGCCCATGTTTTGGCGATTGCATCGCGACAACAACGTACGTTTTTAATCTACGAGTTGAGCTGGTCCCGAAGATGCTTCCCGTTCGGAGCTGGCTGGGGGTCGCAGGTGGCCCAGCATTGGTTCCGGCCAGCACAGGGAGGAGGTTCGAGGTTTAGGGGAGCGTTTTCGACGAGAGGCGATAGCCAGCTGGAGCAAGGGCAAGTTAAAAAACCCTGCTGACCTCTCTCGTCGCGGAAGGTGGCCCACGGGCCCCACGGTTATCCGTGAGTTGTCCCGTGTGGTTGTCCCTCGATAGCGCCGTGGTTGTCCCGCGGTCGTTCCGTGGTTGTCCCGTGGTTGTCCCGCGCGGCTGTGCTTCCAGGGGCATCAGGGTTGCCGCGAGGGGCTTCCCAAATGCTTCCATACGCTTCCTCGTGTCCATTTTGGCTCACGCTATTTTACTTCAGGCTGGCTTTCAGTATTTTAGCCTCATCTGCGCACTCCGCACACTCATTTCTACGGCAGCTGTTTGCTCCATTTGCAGATGGCGCATGTCATTTTGTTCGCCAGCCTGTTCGTGGCCAGCGGCGTGTCCAGCCTGGCTTTTGCAGTTGACGTCGAGCTGATGCAGATGTCGACAACGGGCACGAATGCTTCGAGGCAGTCTTTATCGGCGTCCTCGGCAGTCGTGTCCCACACTGCTGCTGGTCTGAAGTCGTGGCTGTGCACGCTGATCAGCGGTGCTACGGCTGACGAAGTGAAAGCACTGTGCAATGAGTTCCAGGACCCGTTCTGCACCGGCACTGAAGAATGTCCGCCAGGAGCAAAATGTCCAGAGAAATTTGTACATGGCTTCTTGACAGAAGCAGATAAGGACGCGACCTTTGCCAAGTACCCCGCGCTCATGGTCACATGCGAAGAGGACTCGTGTTGGAAGAACATCCCATCATCGGGGGAACAACAAGGTATTGATACCGCAACTCCCCAACCTCTCCAAGGGTGTGTTCTGACCAGGATTCCGAGGCGAATCCAGCCGTGGCGACGAGGGCTTCCCATAAGGTCCAAAATGGTGTAAATGAAATCGGTATGCGTATCTCCTCCGACCCAAGGTTCAGCTGAACGTGCAAACTGTTGCCTGCGATCGCCGACTGGCCTCGTCGAGTGCCCCTTTGAACACCGCCGCCCTCGCGCTCCCGTGTTCCATGAGGCACTCGCCGTGGGGCCTTGCGGGAGCTACCGGAGAACACCCCAGGCAACACCACTGTTCCCCAAGCGGTGCTGCCCCTTGGAGCATGGCCTTAGAGCCGGGTCTGGGGGTGCGCGGGTCTTCCGTGCGCGTAGATCAAAACCGCGGGATGCGCCTGGGGATGCGATGAGTTCGAGTGGCCGTTAGTTGCCAATGAGATGAGGGTTGTGCCACATAGGCTGTGCCCATGGGTTGAGGGGGTGCGAGGCTTTCGGGTGGCCATCGGTTGTGCCGCTCATGGGTTGCGACTGGGGGGGCGAGGAGTTTGAGGTGCCATCATGGCTTGTGACCCGTGGGTTTCGCTGATTGTTCGTGGCCGTAGCTTTCGCCTTTGATGATGACGAGCCTGACGATTGCGCCGGCAACGGCGACACCGACGTTTGCGTAGCAATTGTTATCCGGCTGTTTGTTGCACACCCCGCCACCGTGCCTGTGCAACATCGCCGCAGGAACGAGGCTGGCTGCAGGAACAGCGCAAGTCCAACGAGTAGTCTGCACTAGGGCGTGTCGTGATACCGACCTCGTCTTCGTCTGCGCGATAGGGAGGAGGAAGACGATGATACTGATGTTGATGATGATGATGATGATGATGATGATGATGATGATGATGATGATCATCATGTTGATGTTTCTGATGATTGCGATGAAGAGTAATAGTATGATGATGATGATTATGCTGATGATGATGATGATGATGATGCTGATGATGATGATTATGCTGACGCCGATGATGATGCTGATGCTGATGATGCTGATGATGCTGATGATGATGCTGATGCTGCTGATGATCATGTTGATGGTGCTGCTGATGATGATGCTGCTGCAGGCGCTGATGCTGCTGATGACAATGATGATGATCATGGTGATGGTCATGGTGATGGTGATGGTGCTGACAATGATGATGATGATGCTGCTGATGCTGATGCTGCTGATAATCATGTTGATGCTGATGCTGTATGATGTTGATGCTGATGCATCTGGTCTTGCTGCCGACGACGATGCTGATGATGATGATGATGATGATGAGGAGGCTGCTGCTGATGATGCTTATGATGGTGCTGATGTTGATGATGCTGATGATGCTGATGATGATGATGATGATGACGATGATGCTGCTGATGATGATGATGATAATGCCGAGGACGATTATGCTGATGCCGAGGACGATGATGATCATGATGCTGAGGAGGAGGAGCAGGAGGAGGAGGCGGAGGGGGAGGGAGAGGATGAGGAGGAGGAAGAGGAGCACGAGGAGGAGGAGAAAGAGGAGGCGGAGGCGGAGGATGAGGAGCAGGAGGAGGAGGCGGAGGAGGAGGAGGATTAGAGAAGTTTGAAGGAGGAGGAGGAGGAGGAGCAGGAGCAGGAGGAGGAGCGGAAGGACGAGGAGGAGGAGAAGGAGGAGGAGGAGCTGGAGAAGGAGGAGCAGAGGAGGAGGAAAAGGAGCACGAGGAGGAGGAGAAAGAGGAGGCGGAGGCGGAGGATGAGGAGCAGGAGGAGGAGGCGGAGGAGGAGGAGGATTAGAGAAGTTTGAAGGAGGAGGAGGAGGAGGAGGAGCAGGAGCAGGAGGAGGAGCGGAAGGACGAGGAGAAGGAGGAGGAGGAGGAAGAGGAGGATGCGGAGGAGGAGGAGGAGGAGGATGAGGAGAAGGAGGAAAGGGAGGAGGAGGAGGAGGAGGAGGAGAAGGAGTAGAGAGAGAACATGGGGTTGAGGGGGGGAAGCTTCTTGAGGCCTTCTTGGGGCGTCCTTGTGTCTTCCTGGCGGCGCCCTGAACGCTTCTTGGGGACCTCGTGGGGGCCTCTTGGGGCCTCTTTGAGGGTACGCTTCTTGGGCCGCCTGAGGGTACGCTTGGCCAGTCTGACGCCCATGGCGGCTGCCTTTGCGGCCTCTGGGACGCGTTGGTGCCATCTATGAGCGGTTCACGGACGCCTTGGGGCCCTCTTGAGAATTTGTTAGGCGATGATTTTGCCCTCTTGGGCCGATGCTGGGCCCTCTTGGGGGCCTCTTGGGTTGCCTTGGGGTTACCTTAGACGTCTCCTGGACGCCTCCAATGTCGTTCCCAGATGATGATGCTGCTGGTGATGCTGATGCTGAGGATAGTGATGCTGTTGCTGATGATTGCGATGCTGATGACGCTGATGCGGTTGCTGCTGCTGCTGATGAAGATGTTGCGGTTGATGATGATGGTGTTGGTGGCGACGACGACGCCGCTGCTGCTGATGATGCCGATGAGGAGGCTGCTGATGATGACGATGGCGATGCTGCTGATCATGACGGCGAGAGGCGAGTTTGATAATGATGATGCCGATAGGGGGTTGTTGTTGTTGTTGTTGTTGTTGTTGTTGTTGTTAATGATGATGCTGATTCTGGTGCTGATGCTGGCTCAGCTGCTGCTGATGAGGTTGCCAACGACACTGCTGATGAGGATCACGGCGCTGATACAGATGATGACGACGCAGACAACGATTGTGATACTGGTGACGACGATGCTGCTTACGCTCATGATGTTGCTGATTCTGATGATGCTGATCATGGTGATGGTGAGGGTGATGCTGCGTCCGATGATGAGTATGGTGAGGATGCAGATGAAACTGATGTTTGTGCTGGTACAGTATGATGTTGACGCTTGTGCATCTGCAGTTGCTGTCGACGACTATGCTGATGATGATGACGATGATGACGATGATGCCGAGGATGATGATAATGAGGCTGCTGATACTGATGATGAAACAGATGGCGCTGATGCCGCTGGTGATGCTGTTGATGATGCTGATAATTATGGTGTTGGTGTTGATGGTGGTTGTCATGATGATGATTCTGCTGAGTATGATGGGGATGGTGGTGGTGGTGGTGGTGGTGGTGGTGATGGTGACGATGACGAGAACGCTGATGCTGATGATACTGATGATGATGCTGACGATGGTGACGATGATGATGATGATGCTGATGCTGATGTTGATGCTGATGCTGCTGATGATGATGATGATGATGATGCTGAGGATGCATATTCAATTTATGACGTTTGTGACGAGGAGGATGTGGATGAGAAGGAGGAGGAGGAGGTATAGGAAGAGAAGGAACAGGGGGGGAGAGGGAGAAGGAGGGGGAGGAGGCGGATGAGGAGGAGGATGCGGAGGAGGTGGAGGTGGGAGGAGGTGGAGGAGGAGGAGGAGGAGGAGGAGGAGGAGGAGGAAGAGGAGGAGAAGGAACAGGAGGAGGAGGAGGTGAATGAGAACATGGGGATGACGAGAACACTTCTTGCGGCCTTTTTGGGGCTTCCTGGGGGGCCTCCTGGGAGCTTCCTGAATGCGTTCAGGGGGGGCTCTTTTGGGCGGGCCTCTTTGGGCCTGTTGGGCCGTCTTAGCGAGTCTCGGTCCGTCTGACGCCTATGGAGGCCGCCGTTGGGAGCTGCGTTGGTGCCATCTGTGATCTGTTCAGGGCCGTCTTGGGGCCCTCTTAGGAGTTCTTTGGGCGATCTTTGGGTCCTCTTGGGCCGACTTTGGGCTCTCTTGGGGGCCTCTTTGGTTGTCTGGGAGCTACCTTTGGGGCCTCTTGGAGTCTTTTTGGCCGTCTTGTGCGGTCGGAAACCCGAACCTGCCATAATCTCGAACTTGTTCAAACACTTGCCGTCTCGGGCCGCCGGAAGGCGGAAAAATAGCAAATGTCAAAATCCGTCAACAACCATAAAGGTGATTGGTTTCTTCTGGCCTTCCTGGAGGCCCTCTTGGGGGCCTCTTGGGCCGTCTTGGGCCAGTTTCGAGCCAGCTTCGGCCATCTTGGTGGGTTCCTGGCACGTCTGGCGCCGTCGGGAGCCGTCTTGGGGGCCTTTCTGGGCCGACTTCGGGCCCTCTTGGGGCGATTCGGAGCCGTCTTGGAGGCCATCTTGGGCGTCTTGGAGGCCATCTTGGGCGTGTTGGAGGCCGTCTTGGGGCTCTCTTGGGGCCGTCTTGGAGGCCACTTGGGCCGTCATGGGGCCCTCTTGGGGGCCTCTTGGGCGATCTTGGGGGCCTCTTGGGCCGTCTTGAGCCGTCGGAATGCCGAGAAGACGCAAATTCCAAAGTCCTCCAAAAACCGATGGAACATGAATGATTTGGGCCTCTTCGGACCCTCCTGGAGGACCTCTTGGAGGCCTCTTGGGCCGTCTTGGAGGCCTCTGGGGGGCTTCTTGGGCCGTCTTGGGCCGTCTTGGATTCTCTTGGGCCATCTTCGAGGCCGTCTTGGACCATCTTGGACGGCCTTGGGTGCCATCTTGGACCATCTTGGAGGCATTTTGGAGGCCATCCTGGGCCATCTTGGCCGTCTTGGACGCCATCTTGGGCCAACGGGAGGAAACAATGGCAAGACGGATGCGTTTTGAGATCCTTTCCAGGTGGCCAGCGGGACGGGCCGAAGCCCCAGGGGGAGCTCTTTTGGAAAAAGAACCAAAACCAAGAACCATATAGTTTGGCACGCCAGGCACCCCTTTGATACATCAAAAGGGGGCGGCGGATCGAATGGCCTTCGGCCCATCCCGCCACCGTGCCTGGGTCGTGGGTATAAAGCCAAGTAGATGTGTGTTGGGATCTCGTGGGGGGCCTCTCGGGGGCCTCTTGGAGGCAGTTTTGAGTCCTCTTGGGGGCCGTTTTTGGGCCTCGTGGGGCCTCTCTGGGGCCTCTTGGGGGCCTCTAGAAGTCTTTGGGGCCCTTTGGGGGCATCTTGGGCGGAAGGCTCGGACTTCTCGGTTTGTGTTCCCGCTCTTGGGCCCCCATTTGGGGCCGTCTTGGGCCCCTCTTGGGCCGTCTTGGGCGCCTCTTGGGTCGTCTTTGGGGCGCTATTGGGGGCCTCGTGGGATGTCTTGGAGCGTCGGGAACGCAGAGGGTCAGAAACGCCGAACATGTGAACAACAGAAGAACAATCAATGAGTTGTTTCCTCTCGGGGCCTTCTTGGGGGTGCTGTTGGAGGCCCCTGGCGCCGTCTTGGAGGTGCCTGGGGCCGTCGCGAGGCTCTTGAACACGTCTTTGGGCTATGTTTCGGCAAGTCGGGGCTCTCTTGGACCGTGTGATCGTTTCTTCTTCATTCTGTTGCCGATGGGCGCGGGCCCTCGGACCCTCTCTTCCCCCCCTCCCCCACCGTGGGAGATCCTGGCTGCTTGTGGCGCCCGCTTCAGGCAGGTGGAGCCTCTTCCATAGGACGCACTGCTGCAAACAGCCGCGTTCAGCAGAGGTCCAGGGCCAGACCCGCCCCCCCCTCCCCCTTCCGCCCAGTGCCGACACGCCGAACAAAGAAAACGTTCACCACTGTGGGCAGGCACAGCGTCCAGAGGACTTCCCCAGCCTTCTCGGGAGGCGGCCCAGAAACCCCGGGACGCCCCGGGACGGCCCAGAGGCGGCCGAGGAATGGTGCGGCCCTTCGGGACAGACAGCTCGGTTCTGCCCGCAGCATTAGCAGCACAGACCAGACCTCTCAGTGCCGCGTGAGCCTTGGGGCGCTCCACTTCGTGCCAGAGGCACGGTGGCGGATACAGCGGACATAATCAATACGTTTACGGTTGATGTGTGGGCTAAGGGGGGCGAGTGTTTGTTGGCCGCATTCGATCGCACGGCAGTTGTTCTGGCTTCTAGTGGGGCCCTCGAGGAGGGCATGCTTCTCGGGGGCTCGCGCGCTCGCGCCCCCGCCGCACTGCAGGCCCAGCGGCCTCGGATCTGCGGCTGGTGCGAAGGGCGGCTCGCCCCCGGCGAGAGCCTCGCCTTGGCGGAGGCTGGAGGGCTGCTGGAGGTGTGCGAGTTGTGCTACTTGCTCGCGCTCGCCAGGCAGGCGGCGCGCGAGGCGCGGCTGGCGCCGCGCGAGCGGGCGCTGCTTGTGGACCAGGCTCGTTATTTCGGAGCCCAGCTCGTGGCGCTCGAGCCCGATACCTCCTAAGGCGAAGGGTTAGGCTAAGGTTAAGGGTAAGGTCCAAGTTAAGGCGGCCCCTGGCGGAGGCGGTCGCGGCCGCGGACGGGGCGCTGGAGTTGCTCGCCGACGTGTGTGCGTGGACGCGCCGGAGCTGAGGCTGCTGGCGGCGGTGCGGCTCTTGCGCCAGGCGGGAACCGCAGGCCCCCCGCTGGGCGGCGCGGCAGGTGCCCCCATGGTGCCAAGGCTCGGCGCCCTGCCTGGGCTCCCTGGCGGCTTCGGCGGCGTCGGAGGCGGCGCGCCACCTGTTTTGCCTGGCGGCGCTGGCGCGGTGGGCGCTGGCGGTGTCGGCGTTGGGGCCGCGCTGGTGGGCGCGCTCGCTGCGGCTGGCGGCGGAGCTGCTGGTGGCGCTGGTTCCCTGCCTGCTGCCGCGGCGCTCGGAGCTGGCGCGCTCCTCGGAGTGCTTGGAGGCGCCGCCATCCCAGCCGCTGGAGTGCAGCTGGGCGCGCTGGCAGACGGCGCCTGGACGCAGGCTTCAGTGCTGGTGGGCGCTGGCTAGACCCAGGGCATGAACGTGGAGGTGCCGACGCACGACGCCTTGGGCGGCATCAGCGACACAGCCCTGTTCGAGGTGGACGAGGTCGGCGCGCCTGGGGCTGCGGGCCAGTACCTGAGCGCCCAGTTCAGGGTGGCGTCGCTGCCAGCAGAGGTGATGCGGCTCGACGGTGCCTTCCTGGCTCGTGGAGCTGGGTCCGCTGGCTTGCTGCACCTCTGCGCGCGGGGCCCTGCACGCTACGTTGAGCCCGCGCAGGCTGGGCGCGCCGTCCTGCGCGTGGAGTGGTTGCGGCTGCGGACTGCGCGGGGGCTGGTGGAGCCCTGGGTGCGGCCGAGCGCCTTCGCAGGCCGCGGCGGCGGCGGGGGTCGGCAGGCCCTGGGGCCCATCCCTGGCGGTGCCGCGCATGATCGCTTGGCGGCCGCGATTGTTCGGGCCCTCGCAGGAGGTGGGGCTGGCGCCCGCGGCGTCGGCGGTCGCGGCAGGCGGCGGCAGCTCAGCGACTCGGGTAGCCGCAGCGATGGCGACGGCGAGCCGCGTTTTCGCGACGCCCCTTTCCGCGGCGGTAGCGTGAGGCTGCTGGCGGAGAGGCGCCCCCGCGCCCTCTACGACGAGGCGACGCTGAACCTCCCTCGCGTGATGGGCCTGCGGGAGGGGGCGGACGGTACCGAGACGCGTCCGAAGGTGGTCGGCTGTTTGCAGGCGGTCGTCTTCGGCCACCACCCCGTCTCGCAGCTGCGGGTCAACACGGTGCGCGAGCTGCAGGCCCTGGCAACGGCGCTGGACCTGCTGGAGAGCGGATCGCTGCCGCAAGGGAGCGACGTCCCGATGCAGAGGTTCACGGCGCTGGAGTTCTCACTGTCGGATGCGAGTAGGCAGGTGGCGAGCGAGCTGGAGACCGTGCCCGACGCCAGGCCGCCCCTCGCCACGATGGGCGAGCAGGACCTGGCGCGCCGCTCGGCGGTGCTGCGGAGGCGGCTGCAGGACGCCACAAGCTGCGGGGCCTTAAGGCCCTGGGCCGCGGCGGCGAGAGGGCGCGGCCCGCGGAGAGGCCGCGGCTGCGGGTTCGAGAGCACGATCGCCCTCCCGCGCGCCCCGCAGGCCGCGAGGCAGCCTGCTCCCGGCCGAGGGAAAGGGCGCGGCCGCGGCAGGAACCGCTTCTCCCCTGCGCGCGCAGCCAGCCCTGCTCGCGCCCCGAGCGCCCCCGCTGCAGCAGGCGAGGCGGAGGGCCCGCCCGCCGCAGCGCCCTCCGGCAGCCCCGCCCGCGCACTTCCGCCGAGCGGGCCGCGGGCGCCCCGCGGCGACAGCCCTCGCGCGAGGCGAGCGGTGCTGGGGCAGCCCGCGACGGCGGTGGCCCGGCCTCAGGGGGCCGCGCGCGGTCGCGGTCGCCGCCGCGGGGGCGGGGGGCGCAACGCGGGCAGGGCCAGCGGTTCACGCCTACGCCCCCCTGGCGGGGGCGGCTCTGCCGAGACGGGAGCTGCGAGGTGAGGCCGATAGTCGATAGTGCCCATGCTTATGATGCGCGCTCGGGTGCGGCCAGTTCTCTGCGGGCCGCCTCTTCGCGCAGACCGCCTTGGGCTTCTCCGTCGCGATCCCCGCTGCCTCGCCGCGCTCCACCTCGCCTGCCTCGCGTGCCCGCTGCTGCCAATGATGGCGCTGCTGCTGCTTGGGGCCTCCTGGCCGACTGGCGTGATCTGGCAGGGGTCGCTTGATATCTGTTCCGAGAGCCCTGTGACGTGGGCCCTATACTCATCATGTTCAGGAGCTTCCCTGGTTCGCGTGGTCGCGATGTTCGCGATTCCCTGGATCTAGAGCTGCGCGAGCACATGGCCACCAAGGGAGGTCGGCTGCAACGCGACTTGCTGCCGTTACCGCACCCCGCCGCTGTCATGTCCGATGTCGCGCATGACGGCGAGGGCCTCAGCGGCGAGAACTGGGAGGCTCTCCGCTGCAGACTGGTCGTGGCGGTGCTGGTGCTGAACTGGGGGGGCGGGCTTCCGCTCGCTCAAGTTCGCTCGATGCTGCCGCGCCCGTGCTAACGCAGCCCAGTGGGCCGCCCTGATCGGCCTGGCGCGCCGGCTCTTGTTGGCCATGCGCATCGAGACCAGCCTGCCCAGGAACCTGAACTGGGAGAGCCGCCTCAAGGATCGCAAGATCGGCCGCGGTGGCTCCGAGATCACGACACCTCACAAACTCTCACTGAAACAGGCGCTGGACGGCCTGCCGCCGCCTGGCGCCGCGGCCTCCATCGAGACTGCCGGTCTTGCGACGGGCTTCGCGCGCGATGCCTTGTTGGGCCCGTCGCTGGCGTTGCTGCCGCCTGCGCCCCGTCGCACGGCGCCCGCCTCCGCTCGGGCGTGGGGGCTTGCGAGCCCGAGTGGCGTCGCATTCTGGGGGCCTTGCACGAGCGCGGGATGATCGCTCCCATCGCCCCGAGCGAGATCGCCTGCCGCGACGGAGCATCGCTTCTGAACGGCGCCTTCGGCGTTCCGAAGGCCCACGGCGCCCCCGCCAAATGCAGCGACGGGGAGCTGCGGCCCGTCCTCAGGCTGATCACGAACTTGACCCCCTCGAACGCGCGCCAGGAGTGCATCGTGGGAGACGCCCGAGATGCCGACGATAAGTCAGCTGAACGGCCTGGTGCTTGCCGAGTCGGAGGACCTGTTGTGGAGCGGCGCTGACAGAAAGGCCTTCTTCTACGTCTTCAGGGCCCCGCCGCCGTGGTGGCCGCGCATGGTGATCGCCCCCCCCCCCCCCCCCCCCCCCCCCCCCGTGCCGTCTCGGCTCTCGGCTGCTGGGCCGCAAGGACGGCGGCGCCCCCCACGTTTGCTTGCGCGTGATCGGCATGGGGTGGGCCAGCGCGGTGGGAGTGACTACCCATCTTCGCCGCAACATGCTTCGGCGCAGTGGCAGCGTGCCTCGCGGCCTCAGCCCACGCTGCGAGGTCGCGCGTCGGCGGCGGTTGCCGCTGGGCATGGGCGGTCTACATTGACGACCTGGAGATCGCCGAGATCGTCGACAAGTTGGAGGCGGAGAAGTTGCGCGGGACGGTGCCTGTCCTGCTGACTGACGCCAGGGCCTGCTACGAGGCGGCGGGCTCGCCTGGGCCCCCTGGCGTCGAGGGCGTCCGCCGCCCCCCCGCGGGCTACGTCGCTGAGATGGTCAGTCTGACCTTTTGGGTCCTGGGGAAGACGCGTGCCCGCGCGCGGCTGATACGTATCCTGCTTGGCCGATGGGTGCGTGATCATTGATTTCGCCGCCCGCTGGCCGCCAGCTTCGCCTATGCTTGGCGAAGGCTTGGCGATGCGCGCAGTGGAGGCCGCTTCAGCGTCAACGTCGTCGAGGACCTGCTGATGTGCCTGGCGCTTTCTGATTTGTGCGTGGCAGGCATGCGGCTCGAGGTCGACCACCTGGCGACGGCGTCTGATGCGTCGGAGGCTGCGGGCGCGGTGGTCTACAGCACGGCCCTCTCGGACCGCGGCCGCGCGCTTGCCACCCGGCGCCAGCGGCCTGCCCACGCTGCCTGCGAGGAGGAGACGGCGTTCATCACCCTCTTCGACGGGATCGGGGGCGGACGCAGGGCTTTCGAGATCCTCGGCCTGGTGCCCGTGGTCCACCTGTCGTTCGAGGTTGACCCCCAGGCCGTGCGCGTTGCGCGCTGCTGCTACCCTGGGACCCAGCACCTTGGCGACGTGCCGGAGGCCGACCGGGTTCTCTGGCGGGCCTCTTGCGGGCCCGAGGTCGGATCTCTCGCGCGCTGGTGATGGGCGGCTTCCCGTGCCAGATCTACGCGAGGCTCAGCGTGGGCCGCCGAGGTGCCGCCGACGCTTGTCGGCCGCGTGATCAGGATCATCCTGGGGCTGCGGATGGCCATGCCTGAGGCCGCGGTTGACTTTCTTGGCGAGAACGTTGCTTCGATGGCCGAATCTGAGGTACTTCATCTCAACGCGCTCTTCGAGCGGATCCCCTTGGAGGTCGAGGCCGGTGACATCGGCTGGGTCAAGCGACCGCGCCTGTACTGGACGTCCTGGGACCTGCTGCCCTCTTTCGAGTCCAAGGCGACCATGGTGATGGCGAAGAGCTCGGCGGGCCGCCGCACCTGCCGCGTGGCGCTGCAGGCTGAGCGGCCGCCGCTGGAGGGGTTGCCGCCTGCTGGTGCGAGCTGCCCTGGGGCCGCTGCTGGGGAGCCGCTGCCTGCGCTCGTTCGCTGGGCGCCGCTGCCGCGCTCGCAACCGCGCCCCGGGCCTGCAGGCATCGGGGAGTGCACGGATGCTGAGCTGGTGCGCTGGGATCAGGCGGGCTGCGCTGCCCCGCTCTGATCCACGAGGCCGGTGGCCGCGTGGCGTCGCCTGACGCGGTCGCGCGCTTGAAGCTGATGGGCTTCGCCGAGGGCCGCGCTGCCCCGTGCATGACCAGCGTGGAGGCGAAGACCAGCCCGCCCAAGCACGATGCGCTGCGGCGATCCTCGGTGAGGACCTCGTTCCAATTCGAGGTAGTGGCCTGGCTGCTTGGCCTCTGGGCCGTAGCTGCGGGGCTGCTGCCCCCGTGCCGTCGGTGGCCGAGCTGCATTCCAGCGCGCGCGCGCCTGGGCTGGAGGCCGCAAGTTGCGGGCTGGCGACCTCGCCTCGCTGCGCTGCGGACGCGTGGAGCTCGACGAGCAGGCGTCCCGCGAGCTGAAGGTAACAGCTGCAGGGCGCGCCAGCCCGGGACCGCCAGCGGTGGTTTATGTCGGCCGCGGCCCGCGGCTCTGGAGTTTGGAGCCTTCCTGTTGTGGCAACCCCTTCGCCATCGTCCCGAGCGCCTCGCGAGAGGGCGCGGTGGCGCAGTTCGCGGGCTGGCTGCGGGGGCAGCCGCAGCTGCTGGGTCGCCTGGGGGACCTGCGCGGGGCTACCCTTGCGTGCCACTGCGAGCAGGCGGTGTCCTGCCACGCGGACGTGCGGCTTGCCGAGCTGGCCAAGCGTGGTGCGACTTCCTGGAGAGATTCAGATGTCTCGCGAAGGCTGGTCATGAATCTTGCGATGGCGTGCCACAAAAATGGTGCAGACTGGCGCTCAGACAGGAGCTCTGGTGAGCTCGGTAAGATATTCCCTCGGCGGGAGACTGATGCAGTGGCAATGGCGTCAAGCTCAACAGCTGGTTTGGGACGTTCCAGAGCACATCAATGTCTTGGAGTGCCAGGGCGCCCTGATGATGATTTGATGGCGTGCTCGTTCTCTGGGGCGCCGACAGCGCGTCTTCTCACGCCTACTCGACAGGATGGTCAGCGCCGGTGCTCTCTCCAAGCACCGCTCCAGCAGCAGTCGGCTCAATAAGGTGGTGCGCAGTTTCGCTTCTCGGGAACTGGCGATGGGCGCGCGGGCAGCGTTCGGCTTCATTTCTTCAGCCAGGAACCCCGCAGACGCCCCGTCGCGCCTGAAGGATGGGGAAGCGGAGTGGCCTCCCCGATCGGCGCGCCGCCAGAGCTGGACTGGGGAAGCTGGGTTACGCTCGAATTGGCGCTGCAGCACTTGCGAGATATCGTCGAGCCGCCCAGCAGCTTGTTGACGATCTGCATGCCATGAACCCGCAGCTGTCTGTGGCTTGGGAAGGTGTGGATGTTACTCTCCAAGGTTACTTCGAGCATCTTTGGGCCGACGGTGCCACAAAAGGTCAAGCGAACGATGCATTCAGCGGGATTCAACATGTTGAGGCAGCGCCGTCAGCACCCTGGCGCGCGACGGCTGCTGTCAGCCTGGGGCCGCCTGGAGGTGCCTCAGCGTGCGCCGCCGACGCCGCCGCTGGTCTGCAGTGCGCTAGCTGGCTGGGCGCTGGGGCGCGGAGAGGTCGCGTTCGCGACGACAGTGCTGGCGGGCTTCCACCTGCGCCTTCGGACAGGCGAGGCTCTCGGCCTCTCCAGCGGCGTCATCCAGCTGAAGCCTTGCGGCCGCGGCGTGGCGTCGCGACCCTGGACAGAGACTGCCCGTCAGAAGGGTGCGCGCGAGACGGTGGCGATGGGCGACCCGCTTGTGGGGGCGGTCGTTCACATGCAGTTGCAACGTGATGACTGACTCTGGCCCGCCTCGCCCCCGCGCGTTTCATTTAATGTCTCGCACTGGCCTGCAGCATATTGGTTGTAAGCATCTCTCCCTCGTCCCGTATAGTCTTCGAAGGGGCGGGGCAACCCGCGAGTATCTGCTGCCTGGTGACTTCTCTGAGGTCATGCTTCGAGGTCGCTTGAGCTCTCAGGGGATGGCTAACCTTTATATTCAGGATGGGGCCGCAATTTGGCTGAGATGCGGTTCCAGCAGAGTACCCGATCGTCGCTCCAGACGTTCCCAGATACTTTATAAAAGCCCGTGTCAGGGCGTATGGTAAACATTCAGGCCGGCAGCGGAATGTTTGGGCGGCTTTCAGTCATCTGTGGACCACAGTGGAGAGTTTTTGTCGGGAGTTCGGTGTTCGTGGGAGCGGAGAGCTCGTCGGTCTTCTTGGCGCAGTTCGGCGCGAGTCCCCCCCCCCCCCCCCCCTCGGGGCCCCGCAACATCCTGACCTCGGTCGCTTGACGACGGTGGTGCGCTCAAGGTGTGATTCCTGTCGTGGCCTCGGGGTGAGTTCTGAGGCTCGCGCGCACTGGTGCCGTCGTTCCCGAGGGATCCTAAGCTCTTTCAACAGCTTTGGCCAACAGGGAATAACAATAAAGCGCGCCCTTGTTGAGTGAGATGATCAAGGATTGGGCTTGCCTTGATTCCCGAAGAGTTTGCGCTCCGACCCCGCCCGCACACGCATAGATGCCACTGCAGTGCGCCAGTACTATGCACCAACCACACAGGCCAACGGCACACATCAGGAACCTTCATTTTGCTGATGATGGCAGCGCAAGGAACCCGAGTTGTTGAGTGGTTGTGAATTGTAAAAGGGGAGACTCGCGCGCTACACTACCCAGGCAGATGCAACGCAGCAGGGAAGCATGCAGATGAGAGGCGGGAGCGAGAAATAAACATGAAACACGACATGCAGTGGCAGGCGGCGAAGGGGAGGCATCATTCTGTCATGAAAATACGTCGGTCAACTGACCCCTGACATCCTTCGAAAGTGTCGACAGTTTCGCAGTTCGCACCCCCCTGGGACGGCGAGGTCTGATCTGGGCCCCCGTAGGTCGTCGTTCCGCCGACTTCCCCAGCAATCCTCGAAAGTGGCGATTGGTGTGCATTTCGCAGCCCCCCCAGGATTTGCGATGTGTTGTGCGTAGTATGTAATATGTTATATGAGTTCCCGCTGTGTCACCACTGAAGTTCATTCCAAGTCCCCGTTCGGTACTCACTATGATTGCGCCCCTCCCCCAGCAACCCTCGATAGTGGCAGCAGTTTCACAGTTCGCAGCCCCCCCTGAGATGGCGATGTCTAATGCGCATTTCCGCTCGGTGCCCACTGTGCTGCCCCACCAACAGTCTTCAAAAACGGCGACAGCCTCTGCAGCCCCCCCACACGGTACCCAGCATGTTGGCACCCCTCAGCGGCCCATCGCAAAGCTGCGACAGTTTCGCAGTTCGCAGCCCTCCCCCAGTCATTGCGAGGTCTAACATGAATCCCCGTTCGGTGCCCAAATTGTTGCCCCCCCAGTAGGGCGCGCCCCCCAGGGGTGGCGAGGTCGATTCAGAGTCCCCGCAGGGAATCCATTACGACGTCCCCGCAGCTGCAGCCCAGAGTGGCGACGACCTCGCAGTTCGCAACCCCCCAGGCACGAGGTCTGATATGAGTCGTGGTTCGGTACGCGCTGCCTTAGAAAGAGGCTGCGCAGTTCGCCGCCCCCCTAGGGCTGGCGAGGTCTGGTGTTCGACGCACCCGTTCGGTACCCACTACGGCCCCCCCCAAAAAACCCTTTAAAACATGGCGATGGTTTGCAGTTCGCAGCCCCCCAGGGATGGCGACGTCGAGTCTGGGCCCCGCTCGGTGCCCCGTACGCTGGGCCCCCCAGCAACTTTCGAAAGTGGCGACGGTTTGGCAGGTCGCGGCACCTCGGGGATAGCGAGGTCTAATGTGGGTCCCCGCCCGGTCGGTACCCGCTACGGCGTCCCCCCAAGGAGCCTTCAGGAGGGAGAGAGTTTCCCAGTCCGCAGCCGCCAAGGATGGCGAGGCCAAATCCGAATCCACGCCCGGTACTCAGCACGCCGTCCCCCCAGCAGCCCTCGACAGTTGCGACTGTTTCGCAGTTCGCAGTCCTCCGAATAGTGACGTGTTGGAAGGCACAAAACACATGGAGGAGACAATTAGGAAGTAGGAAGTAGGATGCAGGAACAGAGAAGAGGAGACAGGAGGAGGTGGGCGGGAAACGGACCTGGAGATCGCAGTGTTGTATTCAAGGCGAGAACCGAACACAGGAGTAATGGGAATAGTACTGGTTGATCCAAGCCTGGTGTCTCTTTTTGGGGGGGTCTCTGGGTGTTGTTTTCGGGGCCCTGGACCATGACGCATCGATTTGGGGCGAAGGACTGCCGCGGGGGAAGTGGTCGAGACCGCTGGGGCCGCGCATCGAACCAACAACACAACGCATCATCCCCTCGGTTCCGCCTTTGTAGGCCTCCCCGCGGCCCTCGTCGCCACGGCCTGATGCGTTTCTGCATCAACTGTTCGCTCCCCCCCAGGTGCGGGCCATTCGAGAGCAGGAGTTCGGGCACTTGGGGCAAGTTGCGTACCTGGACCACGCAGGCGCTGCGCTGTACAGCCGTGAGCAGGCGCGGGCAGCGACGGGGGCCTTGCTGGAGCGCTTCCTCGCCAGCCCAGAGCGCTCGGCAGCCTCGGCGGAAGTCGTGGAGGGCGTCCGTGCCGACGTATCTCGAGGGGAGACACGGTGACCATGACCAAGATGCCGCGGGATCTCGTCGGCGTCGATCTTAGTCGTGGTCCACGCCGGCCGTCGCCGACTCGTGAGGATTATCCACGAACTGACGGTGGATGAGATGGACGATGGCCGGTCGACCCCGACGTGTCTGCGCTCAGTCTTGGCCAAGGTCCCCGCTCTCGTTCCCTCCAGCATTGCGGATGTTTGGTGCCAGTCCGGAGACGCACGAGCTGGTCTTCACCTCTGGAGCCACCCGCGCCCTGCAGCTCGTGGGCGAGCTCTTCCCCTGGTCGCCGGGGGGGCTCTTCCTGCACGCGCGGGAGAGCCACACCAGCGCTCTCGGGCTCCGCCAGCTGGCGCGCCGCGGCGGTGCGCAGTGTGGCTGGGTCGGGCTGGACCAGCTGCGGGAGCTGAGCGAGGGACTCGCTGCCGCCACCCTGCTGCCCGAAGAGGGCCGCCCGGAGGCGGAGGCCGTCGGCAAGCTCTCCGACGACTCCCTGCCCAGGGGTCCGAACTTGCTGGCCTTTCCGGGCGAGTCCAACTTCGACGGCGCCAGGGCGGAGCTGGCCTGCGTCGCGGCGCTGCGCTCCGGGCCCCTGCGCTGGCGCGTGCTGCTCGACGCCGCCAAGCTGGCCTGCCTGCCCGGGGCGCTGGACCTCAGCAGGTGCCCTGCGGACTTCGTGGCCGTCTCCTTCTACAAGATCTTCGGCTGTCCCACGGGGCTGGGGGCGCTCATAGCGCGCCGAGAGGCGGCGGCGCTGCTCGGGCGCCCAGGGGCCCCTGCGACCGGCCGCCCGGTGTGCGGCGAGGGGCCGGGCGCTGGCCTGGCGGCGTCGGCGGAGAGCGGCGCGCCGCACTGGCAGGGCATCGCGGCGCTGCCGCGGCAGCTGGCCCTGGCCCGGGCCGTCGCCCCCGACGCCGACCGCTGCCGCCACGTGCTCGCGGTGTGCCGCCGGGCCTACGTGCGCACGCGCGCGCTGCGCCACCGCGCGGGGGGGCTGCTGTGCACCATCTTCGGCCGCCACGAAGACCCCCAGTGGCCGGACGTCCAGGGGCCCGCCATCGCGCTCGCGCTGAGCTGGTCGGACGGCGCGCCCGTGCCCTACGGCCTGGTCCAGGAGCTCTAGGCCCGCCAGATGTGGTCCGAGTAGATGGGGTCGGAGGATCGCTCCGCATCGCCAGTGCATCGGCGATGCGGCTCGATGTGGAGCCCGATTTTCTCCACGACGGCGTCGCCGATGCACCGGCGACGTCGCCAATGCATCGCCGATGCATCGCCGATGCATCGCCGATGCATTGCCGATGCATCGCCGCTCTGGCGCGATCCTCGGACCCCATCTGCTCGGACCCCATCTGGGAGGCCTCTATAGGAGCGTGCGCGCGCCCGCGGTATAGTCCTGCGCACGGGGTGCCACTGCAACGCGGGCTCGTGCCAGGCGCACCTGGGCCTGACGGACGCCGACCTGCGGCACTTCTACTCCTCCGGCAAGGTGTGCGGGGACGACCTCGGCATCATCGACGGGCGGCACACCGGGGTGGTGCGCATCTCCTTCGGGCTCTACTCGCTGGAGGAGGATCGGCGTCACCCCACCATGCCAATACTTTGTCTGCGTCGCCCCCCGGAGTGGCGACGTGCGCACCGAGAACTCTTGCAGCATTTGCACCGTGGCGGGCGCATCCTGGCCATACCCCCGTTGCAGCCCTTCGTGGCCCCCTCGCTTTGTTTCGTGGCCCCTTTTGCAGCCCTTCGTGGCCCCGTTGCTGCCCTTCGTGGCCCCGTTGCAGCCCTTCGTGGCCCCGTTGTAATTAGCCCTTCGTGGCCCCCTCGCTCTCCTTCGTGGCCCCGTTGCAGCCCTTCGTGGCCCCCTCGCTGTCCTTCGTGGCCCCATACATGTATGCCCTTCGTGGCCCCTCTCGCTGCCCTTCGTTCCCGCCCGTGGTGGCCCCATATGCATGGCCCCGCTGTCGCCCTTCGTGGCCCCCTTGCTGCCCTTCATGGCCCCGTTGCTGCCCTCAGTGGCCCCGTCCTTGCCCTCCGCGGCCCAACATATGTAATTGTGCCCTTCGTGGCCCCCGCTCGTTCGCGCCCGTTGTGGCCCCATGTGCATGCCCTTCTTGGCCCCGCTGTCGCCATTTGTGGCCCCCTCACTGTCCTACGTGGCCCAGTTGCCACCTTCAGTGGCCCGATCGTTGCCTTCTGTGGCCCCGCATTCTCTGCCCTTCGTGGCCCCTGCTCGTTCGGCTCTTCGTGGCCCCATACGCATTCCCTTCGTGTCCCCGCTGTCGCCCTTCGTGGCCTACTTCGTATCCTTCGTGGCCCTGCTGTCGTTCTCCCTCGCTTTCGCTCGTCGTCGCCGTCGTCGTCGCCGTTGTCGTCGACGTCGTCGTCGTCGTCGTTTTCGTGGTCGGTCCCCTGTCCGTCCCTCTTGGGGTCGGGTCGACTGTCCGCGGCCGCCCCGCCGCTTGCCGGGGCCCGGCCTGTAGGGAAGAAAGGTATACTCCCCAAAAGGTGTTCGATCGAAGACGAAGAGGGCGGGTATCGAGGGTTTGGGACATACGCGTTATTGGACACTCGAGCAGCTAAGGGCGAACAGTCTTAAACTGATTGTTGTTGTTGGTGGTGTTGTTGGTGTTGTTGGTGTTGTTGTTGTTGTGGTTGTTGTTGTTGTTGTCGTTGTTGTTTGTGTTTTTGGTTTGTTGGTTTGTTGGTGTTGGTGCTGTTGTTGTTTCATGTATGAAGAGTAAGTGTTGTTGATTTTCCCTCGGGTAACCACTGCATTTTTCAATTGCAGTGCTCTTTCGGAGGCTCGCCCCTTTTGTTAACAAGGGGCAGTGTGGGGTCACCAAATTATGTGGTTGCCCCCCGATGTACAACGAACAGCGGCTCCCGCCGGATACGTTCTCACAATTCATTTCAAGTCGCGCTCTCGTGCAGGACTTCTTCATAAGTTATGCAGGCATCGCGCTCTCGCGTGGGACTTCTTGGGAATTTAGTCACACGCCGCGCCTTTGACGGTCAGTTATCGCGCTCTCGCTGTGGAGTTTCTCGCGATCTATTTCGGAATCGCGCTGTCGCTCGAGACTTCCTCGCCATGCGTGCAGAATTCACGCTTCAGCAACCCGCCTGCTCGACAATGCCGCCTTGGCCCGCCTTCCCGACCCTTCCGTTATTGTATGGTCTACCCGCCTGATCAGCCCGTCTTGTTTTTCCACGTGTTTTCTGTTCTTGGCCCCCGCATCCTGCAACTCTCTCTCGTTCTCCATCGTTCTCCCTCCCCCATCCGTCCTCTCTTCCCCTGCCATAGAGGAAGATGAACTAATTACACGCGTCATGTAAGAAAGGTATACCCCCAGGGGGGGTACGATCGAAGACAAAGAGGGCGGGCATCGAGGGTTTGAGGTATACGTTTTGGATGGCACGGTTGCAGGTAACAGCGAACACGCTTCAACTTATAGTTGTTGTTGATCGTGTTATTGTTGGTGGTGTTGTTGTCGGTGATGATGTTGTCATTGTTGACCTCCCACATCAGAGGAATAATTGTTGTTTGTCCCCCCTCTGGGACACATGGTGTTTCTGCAAGTGGAGTGTTTTTCCCGGGGCCCGCCCCCTTTTTTTATCAGGAGGAGCCTTGGGTCTCAGAATTGGGTTGCAGGCCCCAAATGTATTACAACAGCGGTTCCCGACTGGATTTCACTTTCAATGTATCCCAATTTCGCGCGCTCGCAAGGGACTTCCTCACAATTCCAGACGCTTCGCGTAATTCCACAAGTTTAGCCCCGTACCGTGACCCGGACGCCGATTCCGCTCCCTGTCCGTTGCCTCGGAGCCGCCGACCCAAAAAAAAAACGTATTTCCACAAGCGTCTGGTGGCCTTGGCGTGGTACGGTGTCGATTACATCCATCGTTTCCCTGGCCGCTCAGCTCGCCCTCCCGGGACCACCCCGTGCACGTTTGGATGCAGGATCAGTACTCTTTTCAGGAGTCTTGGTGTGCTGCTTTTTTGGCGCCACCTCATGCCCCAGTTTTAGGCCAGTATGGTCCCCTGGCAGGTCACGCAGTGTCCTGTCGGCTTCCTTGGCCCCATCCTGGTACCACCCCCGCGCCATTTTGGCTGCGCCCCAACCCTGGTTGGTTAATCATGCATGTGCGCGCTCCTGGACCCGGTCCCTGGCAGCTGCAGCTCGCACGCCCCCTCTCGCCGGCCCGCCCGCCGTTGCGCCCCGCTGAGGTCGCCGGCCCGTCGGCTTTAGGCAATTCGGCTCTTGCGCGGCCCGCTCGGACCTTACTCGCCGCCGGCGCTTTCGCCTGCTGTCGCGACAAGAGAATCTCCACAATAACATCAAGAAACTGTGTCCAAGGGGAGTTGAGGTGATCAGGGAAGTGCGTGAGCAAAGAGAGGGACGGCCGAACCATGCGAAGGAGGGAGGAGGAGAAGGAGGAGGCTGGATGGATGAGGGAGTGGGTAGAAGGAGGATGAGTAGGATGAGAAGGACGAGGAAGAGGAGGAGGAGGAGGAGGAGGAGGAGGAGGAGGAGAAAGCGTAGGATGAGGAAGGAGGAGCAGGAGGAGGAGGGCAAGTCTTGGATGCCTCCAGGAGCCTCTTGGGGTATCTCTTGGGCGCTTCTTCGTGTTTTTTGTGTGACGTCTTGTGGGTCTCTTGGCGGTCCTGGGGGGCTCTTAGGCGTCTTCGGTGCCTCGGGGGGGCCTCCTTTTGGGCCATCTTGGAGGAGATCGATCAAAAAAAAGGGGAGTTTACTTTAGCCTCGCCCACCCGAAAGGCCAAAATATGGCCAACACCCTACTACAATTAATGATGTGGGCTTCCTCGCCGAGGCCGTTTTTGACGCCCTGACCGCTCGCGACCGGCCCTGTCCAGGTCTAGGGGAGGGCCCAGGGGGAGGGGTGAACCCCTCCCCGAAGGGGAAGGACGGGGTTGGAGGAGGAGCCGCCCCAGACCACCTACGCCCGTGGGACTCCTTGCAATTTCTTCAGGGTCCGCGCTCGCGAAGGACGCACGTTTCAGCAACCCGCCTGCCACTTTTCCCTTCCTTCCATCCATCCTCTCTTCCCTTGCCTCAGGGGCTGCACGAAATACACGTTGCAGGTAATAATGATATACCCCAAAGGGGATGCGATCGAAGACGAAGAGGACGGGTATCGAGGGTTTGGCATACACGTGTTGATTGGCACGCGAGCAGATATGAGCGAACAGTCTTAATCTGATTGTTGTTGTTGTCGTCGTCCCACCCCCGCGACCCACCCGCGATCCGCCGTCGACCCGCCCGCGACCCACCCGCGACCCGCCCGCGACCTGCCCACGACCCGCCCGTGGCGAACCCGCGACCTGCGCGTGACCCGCCAGCGACTCACCCGAGACCCGCGCGCGACCCACCCCGCGCCCGCCCTGCGCCCGTCCGCGACCTGCGCGCGATCAGCCCCGCGCCCGCCCCGTGCCCGCCCCCGCTCACTCTGATCCGCAGCTGCGGGGTGCCACGCATATAGTCAGCCCGCATGGTAAGGCTGGGCACCCTTCCCAAGGGTACCCTTGCATCCTTGCCTCCTCGGACCGTCCTTTGCCACTTTCGCTCGCCGCGCCGCGCTCGAAACGCTTCGGCATAGGCATCCTTCTTCTCGCGCCCGGCGAAGGCAGTGATACACCACCACCATGCCAGGCCAGGGCCATCCTGGGCCCCAGCGTGGCCTTTGCCTTATCTTAGGGCCCAGGGTGGCCCTGGCCCGGCACGGTGGTGGTGTAGCGATGCTGCCTGCGTATCGCGTGTCCTTCTGCTGCGGGCCGACCGCACGCGTGCCCGTGGCTCCCGAGAGGATGTCGACCGCTGGGTGGCCTTCCTGCGCGAGGAGTTCCTGGACCGCTCGGCGGCCCCGGCGCCCCGCGGCGCGCCCGCGCCCCCGCCGCACGCGCCGGCGGCCCAGCCGCGCGCGCCGCCCGCGCCCGGCGGGCCCGCCGCCCCGCGCGAGAATCGTGTGGTGGCCCTGAAGGTCTGAGGCGGGGCCTGGGACTCAGGAGGAGGAGGAGGCGGAGGAGGAGGAGGAGGAGGATGAGGAGGCGGAGAATCGGAGAAGAGCGAACGCCATACTCATAAACTGTTGGCGCTCCGCGCGGATTTCTTGGATCGGCTCCGGGTCCCACTGGCGGCGCCTCCGGCGCCGCTCTTTGGCGCGCTCCGCACGCCAGGGAGGGGGGTCCAGCGTAGATCCGAAAAATCCGTGCGGAGCGCCAAAAGTTTATGTGTGTGTGTTGTTTTTTCTTGTTCTTCTTCTTCTTCTGTTTGCCCTGTTTGGGGCCTCCTGGGAGGCCCTCGTCGCCACCGCTGGACTCGCCGCCGAGTTCCTGGTCAGAACGCAGGCCGGGATAGGTCCTGGAGGCGTGTTGGGAAACAAAAAGCGGCACATCCATAATTGTCGGAGGTCCGCGCAGATTTCTGGGATCCGTGTCGACCCCCTTGGAGGCGCCTCCGGCGCCGCCCCTTGCGTGCTCGGACCTCCGACAGTGCATGCTTATGCAGTTTTTTCGTTCACAGGGGATGCGATGAGGAGGAGGAGGAGGAGGAGGAGGAGGAGGAGG
>CAUYUJ010007833.1:0-44139 GCA_963575745.1 Prorocentrum cordatum
CCCCCTCCTCCTCCAACTCCAACTCCTCCTCCTCCTCCTCCTCCTCCTCCTCCTGCTGCACTTCATCCTCCTCCTCTATGGGGCGCCACGGCCGTTTTGTAGCGCTCGGGAGCGCTCCGAAACAATGTGTCCCGGTCCTGGGCTCGCCCGAGATTCCCTCGCTCTCACTCCCGCTGCAATTCCTAAGAGAGGGGATGGGATGGCGGCTTCAGGTCGTCTGCTCATCCCGCCAATGCTCCTTACACACTGGCAAATTCGTGTGCGCCCCCCCCGATGCGCGTGCAGCCAAGCCAAGCTGAGCCGACATTGCATCACAGCTCCTGCCCCAGAACTCTTCTGTGAATTCGTCGTCGTAGTCCATATTGCCAGACCAACGATAGATGTCGCCTTGGCCCGGGTATCAAGGCAATTGTGTCATATCAACGGCGATCCTGGCATCGAAACTATCAAAGAGCACCGCGCATATCCACTTCTGTTCAAATACTCGCGACGCGAAAATGAAGCGAAGGCGAAATGTTGTGAGGCAACAGAAACACGTGGAACCATACCTGGGAGACGCAGTCGTGTTCTCCACCATGGCTTACAATGGCAGGGATGTGTCCACAAACTGATTTGCTGGAAACAGTGAGTTGACAGCAAAGGCCATGTTTTCGAACTTGGTTTTACACGGTGCAAATATCGCACACACTGCCCAGAGGAAGAATCATATCAAACCGCTAGAGCAACAAAGACAGATCGTAACGTAACCAAACTTGGTTACTGAATTGATGGTACCCAAACTGTGTCATCACAAACGGTGCGCGACACTAGAACAGAGCCGCGATCACGTCGGCTTCCCGCAAGGAGCTGCTGAACCACAATGGGATGTATGCCATCGCCGAGGATGCGCTGCCACATGCTGGGCAACGCTTCAGGCCGATGTCGGCCCCTGTTTACTTGCCACAACCTGAAGGATCACGTGGTTGTGTCCCCCTGGTGCTATGATACGATAAGAAGCAACACAACTGCTGGTAAGGCGAAATGACGAGCAACAGCTGATAGAGGGAACGACGGACGCCGCCTGACGACGAGATGGTAAAGAGGTCCCCTGATGTGTTGAAGGTCGGTGACCTGGACGCGGGGAAAGGGAACGAGGAGGGGGAAGGAAGGGCAACGAGGGCAATATGAAGCGGCCCCCTGCAGGACAGAAAGCAAGTGAATTGGTCACCTCGTGATGCCGCCAATGCAAAACCAGACAAACGTCGACGGCCCTCCTGGGTCCTGCGCTGTCTCACCCTGGTGTAGGAAAGGACTAAGGGAATGCGGGAAGCACCCGTGCTGGCCTGGCCGAACACAAATCGCCCGGCGAAAAGCCCAACCCTTAATAACCCCATGTGTGCGACAGCAGGTAAACGGTCTTACGCAGGATGGCGCAGCGACCTGACGCGGTGGCTTACGCGGGCCGCCAGCGTGACACGCCACATTGGAACCGACGGAACCAACTCGCGCCCTTACGCGGGACGCTTACGCGCCAATGTCGGTGAAGACGGCACTGTTTTTTTGCGTCGTTCATGTAACGCTCGTGTCGATATTGGCTCTCTCTTGGCGGTCCCGTGTGAGGGATGTGCCGAAATGGGGGGGGGGAAAGCGCGTGCCAATGTTTCGGCGGGTCCGTATGTGGAGCTCCCTGAAGGGCGCGAAACGTGGAAAGGGTACGCAGGAGTGCGCGGGAAAGCGCGTGCAAAACTTTCCCACAGGGGCCGTCGGTGGGGCTCGCATGAAGGCTGTGCCGAAAAGGCGGAGGTACACCTGCAATCTTGCCCAGTGAGGCCGTGAGGTGGAACTCCAGATGGGGGCACGATCCTCGTGAGAGGTGTGCCGAAATGAGCGGCGCCACCATGCGGACTGTCCCGTTGAGCTTTATGTGGGGCTTCCATCTGCGGCGGCAATCCTCGTGAACGGTGCGCTGAAATGGGCAGCGCCGCCATACGGACCCTGCCAGTGTGGCCGCACATGAAACTCTTTGAAGGTCCACGCGCCTCGCGACGGGTGCGCCGACATGGGCGGCGCCGACACGCGGACCCTCCCATAGGGGCCGCAGGTGGATCTCCCAATGGGGCCACGCACCATGTGAGGGGTGTGCCGAAATTCGGAGTCTCCGCCATGCAGCCCCTGTCACTGAGACCCTATTTGGAACTCCTGTGGGACCACGAAACGTGTATGGCATGTGCCGAAATTGGCGCAGCGCCGCCATACGTCGGCGCCCAGTGAGACCGTGTGTGGAGCTCTCTGTGGGGCCGCGTGACGTGTGAGGTGCGCGTCGACATGGGCGCGGCACCCCCATATGTCAGCGCCCACTGGGACCATAGGTGGAGCTCCGCAACGAAACGTGTGTGGACTGTGCCGAAATGGGCGCGGCGCCGCCATACGTCGGCGTCCGCTGAGGCCGTAGGTGGGGAACCACACGGGGCCGTGCAACTTGTGAGGGGTGCGTCGACATGGGCGCCGTGCGGCCATACGTCGGCGCCCACTGAGCCCGGCCGGGGTCGCGCGCCCTATGGGGCCACGACACGTGCAAGGAAAGCGCCGATATGCGGCGCCATACGCCGGTGCACTTGCAGTCCGCGCTGATTGCCAAGATCGGCGACCAATCATGGAACGATGCCCCTGTTGACATCCCGCCGCCGCACCTTCATTGAAAACTGACAATCGGATGATGTAACATAGCATGGCCATTCGCCCGTCCGCTGTGTGGGAACACTTCACTACTCCGACGGTACGGCCCCGCATAATGAGCTATTTAGATCGCCCTTTGCTCTTTCCTCTTGGGCGCCCCCCCCGTCTCGCCCTCTGTTGCGCCTCCTCCTCATCCTCCTTGTCATCCTCGTCCTCCGTCTCCCCCTCCTGATCGCCCTCCTTGTCCAATTTCTCCTCTTCCTCTTCATCCGTTTCCTCCTCCTCCTCCTCCACCTCCTCCTCTACCTCCTCCTCCTTCTCACCCCGCCCCACCATCTCCATCCCGCCTGTTCTCCTCATGCGCCTCTCCTTCCTCCTGGCAGGGGTGCGCATGCCGATTTTCCTCGGCGCCCTCGCCGCCGCGCCCGGCAGGGGCGCGTTCTCCAATGGCAAAATGCGAAGCCGTCGGGGCAACGGCCTATGGGACAACCCCGCGAGCCGCTGGGGCGCGAGAGCAAGCCGTTGGGACAACCCCGCAAGCACATATTTAGTCGCGGCCGCGCTCAAGCGGGAAACAGCACGAAGTTCTGCCGCGAGCTGCTCCGCCTGAGCCTTGGGGTCCGCCGCTCTCTTGTCGACCTCCTCTAGCGACCTGTGACTAAAGAGGGGGTTCCCGCCTGAGACTTCCTTGCAACTCAGTCACAGACGTGCGATGAAAGCCTCGTGGCGTGCCTTTTGGGATGCTCAATTGCTATACCTGGTGAATGTTGCCGAAGACCCGCTCGAACTGCCAACGCGAAGTGCGGACCCCATCGTCCCGCCAGAGGCTTCCTCGCAATTCTCTCACAGACGATGCTCCCGCTGAAGACTTCCTCCGTATCCAATCCAAAGAAGCCGAAAAGCAACGACAATTACAAAATCCCGAAGACCCGCTCGGATTGCCAACAAGAAATGCTGACCCCATAGGGAGGGGGCTCCCGCCTTAGACTTTCTCGCAATTCACTCACACACGAAGCTCCCGCCAGAGACTTCCTCCATATTCAGTCCAGAGGAGCCGAACAATGACGATAGTTACAAAGTTCGGATGACCCGCTCGGACTACCACCGCGAAGTGCGGACCCCATCGGGAGGGGGTTCCCGCCTGAGACTACCTCGCGATTCACTCACAAACGAAGCTCCCGCCAGAGACTTCCTCCCAATCCAGAAGACCCAGAAACACGATAATTACAAGGTTCCGATGACCCGCTCGGATTACCAACATGAAGTGCGGACCCCATAAGGAGTGGGCTCCCGCTTGAGACTTCCCCGCGTTTCACTCACAGGCGAGGTTCCCACTTGGTCGATGATCACGATGGGATGGTGATAGCGATGAACGTGTGATGATAATGATGGTGATGGTAAGTTGGTGATAGCGACGCTGATGAGAAAGTGTGATGACGATGGTGGTGAGGACAGAGTGTGTGTATGTGTGCGAGAGTGTGCTGATGGTCATGAATGAGAGTGCGTGCGTGTGTGCTGATGATCACGATGGTGGTGCTGATGATGATGAGTGTACACAAGAGGTGGGAGGTTCCTTTGCGGATATGTGCAGAGAAAACAAGAACCCCACTTAAGATGTGGGGGATAAAACAGCTGTCTACACATGGCCCCACCGACGCCGCTAGCATGCTCGATGCAGCGATGCTGGCAGGTGGATATGCTGTCGACGATCTGACACGCATCGAACATGTGCGCATAATCGGACTCGCGACTTGTGCTGCTCCGACTCGTCCTCCCCGCTCGTCCTCCCTCTCCACACCATATCTTTGATGTGGTATCCTTCGGGTCGAGACAGCAGAACTCCAGACCCAATAGTTCAAGTTGGCACGTCTTTGGGTAATGCTGGGTAAGCATCGTGGCCGCAATAGTCTGGAATGAAGAGATGATGAGGACGATGAGGCGGAGAGACAGAACAACGGAAGCAGGAGGCGAACTACGAAAATGGAGGAACAGAAAGGAAAAGGGGGAACGACGAGGAAGGACGCGACACCTGTACTGCATGATCGGTCCGAGCATGCTACCAAACGGTGGATTGAATGAGCGACGTCGAAGCCCGCAAGCAACGTTTCCGAAGGGTGCATGCGCTGTTGCCGACACGTAGGACGGCTAAGACTCGAGGGCGCGGCGTCACTTCCCTGACGCGCTGCAGACATGACCATGGTCCTGCGACAACCAGGCCGATCGCAGCGATCCTCCCAGCTTCCGGCGTGGCTTGGGAAGTTGGGCTCGCTGAGAACCCATCCGCGGGAGACTTCAATGAGAAGCTGTGCCCCTCGAGTCAGTATGCTGTAAGCGCGCGCATTCGGATCAGCTGCGACGACACATTGCAAACTTGTGGCCCGCCCGATAGCCACAACGATGCTACATATATACGCATAAATATGTATATCTGAACATGTATACAAAAATGCACTAGCGCTTCGCAAGATGCGCGTTCGTATTTGAAGTTTGGCATGCAGGCGGACACACAGGAAGGTAACACACACCAGCTAGCGAGAGCTCATTGCTAAATTTCCCGACATCGTCAATCTAATAAAATGGCTCGTTGTCGTTTCCTCACATGTCCGCTTCCTCTTCCTCTTTCTCGCCCTACCATGTGAATTTTGCCCCATCCGCAAAGGCTTGGGCGTGGTGTGGTTTGGCAAGACGCGCGTCGGGAAAAGCGCTGGGCCTAAGACTTTGGCAATCATGATGACCGCGTGGAGATCGAAGCGCCGGAACAATCTGGAGAAGCCGAGGAGAACGAACTTGCCCAAGCGACCGTGACCGCCACGCACTTCGACTTCGTCAAAGCTGGGCCTTTAACCCGCGTCAGGCCAGCTGTCTTTGACGATGGCGAGTTGTCTGCGCAATCGGCGTCCATCCTGACAGCCTTCCTGAACCCGAGCGAGGACTACGCTACGACAAGGGATCGGTGGGGGTCGTCCGAGTACGACACTGGGCCCCCCCGCCAGGTCTGCAACAACGCGTGCATTAAGAAGCTCGAGGCCGAGCTCGTCTCTCAGTGGAAAGAGGGCGCGCCAAAGGATGTGAGCAGCGACGATTTCACGCGGCTGGTAAGGCCGCCATTTTGGCAGGTGATGGAGGACGAAGACTTACTGGCTGTCGCGGCGCGGGGGCACTTTGCGCCAGTCACGAACGAGCGGGTGCAATTCCGCCATGCACGCAAGGAAAAAAACCGCGTGCCCTGGTGGACATACACCACCCCGAACAAGCCGGACCCCTTCAACCAGAAGTGCAAGGATGCGTTCGGCAAGTGCAAGAAGGACCCGACCAAGCCCGTCGATCCGCCTACTTCGAGGATGACGTCAGATGGTCGATGGACTCCTTGGAGCGTCTCCTGCAGCACGAGGGCGTGCCGCTCGTGCCGACGGTCACGGACGCGGGCATCTTCCCCGCCGCGCCTGCGCCGTCCTCGCCGAAGCCCTCGGTGAGGAAGGCGCAGGCGGGGCGCTCACTTACCGGGCGCCGCTGCGTCTTCTTCAATCGGCCTCCCCAGTGCAGTTGCCGCTGCCAGCAAGGGGTGCGCGAGCCAGCTCAGCGACGTAGACGAAGGCCTACAGGCCGATGTTCGATGAAAATCAAAAAATTTCAACGCAGATCAAACCATGATCAGCAAATGTAAGAAAATTCATTCCCAGACGATTGCTTTGACTTATTTCATATTCCTCCTGGAGAGGGACATGCCCGACTTCATACTGGTTTCGCCATTCGGCGGGACTTCCGGTAGAAGAACGCGAAGGTCGGCGGCTGCGCTGGTAGACCTGACGTGGCCTCCTCGCAAAGCGCATCGCGACTGGCGCCCGGCATCCCGCGGGACGCGGCGGCGACCTCGGCCACGTGGGCCCGGATGAGCAGGAGGCGGTTCACGAAGCGATCCAGCGGGGCTTCTCCCAGAAGAACCAGGAGGACTCTGGTGCGCAGATTGACCTCGCTACGCCTCCCCGCCAGCGCCACGACGCGGATGGCGACGACGACTCCGACGCGGAGGCCGAGCTCGATCGCCACCTCGACGCAGAGGGCGTTTCGGGCGCCAGTGGAGCGGCATGACGGATCGGCATGCGAGCTGGATGGCCTTTCACATGTCGGTTTCTTCTTGAAGCGCACGCGCCCTGAGATGCACGCGCGCGTCGCGCGGCTGCACTCTTGAAGCGGAGCTTGAGCTATGCAGGGGGAGAAGAATCCCCGTTCGCACGCCGTGCCGCTGTACCTTGGCCCCGCTGATTGAAACAATTCTCGTCGTCGTCGCCTCCCCCCCCCCGCGCGCGTCGCCCAGTCGCTGGCGTTCGCCGCTTGCGTCGCAGTTGCGAGCGGAGCCGCCGCTGTCTGCGCCGCGCATGCACCGCTGTTGTTCTGGCTCGAGGGCGTTTCCGCTTACGGGGCGAACCAACTGCGCGGCCGCGGGGGGGTCGAACTGGCAGAGTACGCGAGCTTGAAGGAGCACCGCGCCACGCTGAAGGATCTTAGCGTTTGTTTGGGACGGTTAGTGTCTTCGTCTTCGCGTTTTGTTGGGACCTCTCAGGCGGGAGGCCTCTTCCTCTTCGCGTTGCTTGGAGACTTCTCAGGCGGGAGACCTCTTCCTCTTCGCATTGTTTTGGGGAGGCCTCTTCCTCTTAGCGATTTTGGGGGGGACCTATCAGGCGGCGAGCCTCTTCCTCTTCTAGTTTGTTGGGGTCCACACGGGAGGTGGGCCTCGTTCTCTTCGCATTTGTTGGGGGACCTCTCAGGCGGAAGCCTCGTCCACCCAGATTTTGTTTGGGACCTCTCAGGCGAGAGCCTCCCCCCCTTGAGTTTCTGTGGGACGTCTCCGGCGGGAGCCTCCACCCACTAGAAGTTCTCTGGGACCTCTCAGGCGGGAGTTTCCGCCATGAGAGTTATTTATTTGTGTGGCTCATTCTTCCTCCTTCCATATCCTGCTCTTCTTCGTCTTCACCTTCCTGCTCCTCCGTTGCATATGCTAAGGTGTCGCCCCCTGAAAGGGAGCTACTGCATATATAGAGGTATATAGATATGCTCACACGTTGCAAAATAGATGCCGACATATGTATACTTAGGTCTATCTACAGATAAGCATATGTTAAAACGTCTGGTCCTACTTACTATGGTATACTCGCACAACCCATGTTTCCCGCAACCGGCACCCTCATCCGCAACCGGGACCGGCCTCCTCTTTCTTATCCTCCTCGTCCTCCTCCTTCTCCTCCTCCCGCTCCTCCTCCTGGTCCTCGCCCGCCTCCTCCTCCTCCTCCTCCTCCTCCTCCTCCTCCTCCTCCACTCCCCGCTCATCCTCTCCTCACCTTCTTCTTCCTCCTCCTCCTCCTCCTCCTCCTCCTCCTCCTCCTCCTCCTCCCTGGACCGCCCCTTCGTCATCATCTCCCTTCCCCTGCGGACCGTGCTCCTGCCCCAGCTCCCGCTGCTGCTCCAGCTCCTCCTCCCCGCCTCCCCGCCTCGCCCCGAACAGCCCCCCGTGCATCTGCCTCCTCGCCCTCCTCCTGCTGCCGCTCCCCGCTCCTGCCGCCGCCGCCCCCTCCCAAGCGAGCGCCGCGCCGGCGGGCGTCGGAGCGCGCCCGCCGGGAGAAAGGGGGGCGGCGCCGACATGATGGCCGCATCGTGCCTCGGCGGGTTCGCTCCCGCCGCCGCCCCTCCCGTGCCTGCCGCAGCCGCCCCCCTCGAGGAAGCTGACCGGGATCCAGGGAGCGGCTCTCGCCTCGCCCCGCTCCCCTCCACTTCCACCTCTACGGTCACCGGCCTGCCCTGAGGAACGATAGATGAGGAGCGAAGCCCCTTTTTCCCAAGGCATAACGCATGAGTCCGCATGAGGAGCGATAAATGACAAACAACGCATAAGGAACGATACATGACGCATGCTAACCTGAGGAACGACCGAGCCCCTTCTGAAAAGTTCGTGCTCCTTAGTCCAGCCGCACACATTGTACTCCGCAACCCCCACCCACGGGCCCCTCACCCTCCCCGTCCCCTCCCTCCGCTTCATGCCGCTGCTCCCCGGCTTCCCCCCCCACCCCCGAGGAGGAGGAGGAGGAGGAGGAGGAGGAGGAGGAGGAGGAGGAGGACGTCAACGCCTACTGCCTCGTCGACATGGTTCTCAACAGCGGCCCCGTTCCCGCCTGCGTCAAGCCTCGGCAGCCCCTGGCCCCAGGACCACTCCCATAGGGAGGACTCCGACGGCTGTCCCTGCGACAATGTCCCAGCGTGGGAGCACATGACCAGCGCGAACACCATCGAGAGCGACACGGGCGAAGCTGGCAGGCAGCGGCTGCAGTCCGAAACGCGTCTGCGAGAAGAGGTAGTGGCAGCAGGCAGAGGCGTGAAGCTGGGAGGCCACACGTCATCAGCTACAAACGCCGCGAGGCGGGAAGGCGAGCCGCCAGCCTGGCGACCAAGCCTACGGACGTCCCCGACCCGGAGGGCGCCGACGCCGTCCCCGACGCCGAGGCAGCCCACCCGAGCCTCGAGTACCCCATCGACATCGCCCCCTCGGGTGGTGAGCGTGCCGCCCTCCTAAGGCGGAGGAGGCTGGCGGCCACCGAGGGGGGCAAGCGACGACGAGCAGAAGAGCGGGCACCAGTACTTGCTCTTCTGAGGGGGGGAGGGATGGTGGTCCTCCCCCCCTATCGGCTACGCCCCCCCGCTGCGGGGAGCACAGAGCCGTCACGCAGAAGGACGCAGAAGGAGGAGGAGGAGGAGGAGGAGGAGGAGGAGGAGGAGGAGGAGGAGGAGGAGGAGCCTTCCCACAGTCCCTGCCATGCCCCCATTGATGCTTCCCTCCTGCCGGCAGCCTCCGTGCTGTACAGTGCCCTCCCCCCTTCGCCTTCAAGCTCTGCGGCCGCCCCCCTCTGTCCTGTCTCTCTCTCTCGGGCTGCCGGACCGTGAGGAGGCTTCGCCCCAGCCGCCGCGAGCGGCGCGCGAGCGGACCGCCCCTGCCGCGCCGCGACGGAAAAAAAGTCTCCGCTCCCCAGGTCGGGCGGCGGTGCCCGCGGCGTCCGCCAGACAGCTGGGCCCCCCCCCCCTCCCCGGCGAGGCGCAGCGGGCCTCACGGGGATCCCCCCACCTGCAGCGGGGGCCAGCCCGCAGGAGACCTCGCAGAGAGGCCCAGCCCCGAGACCCCAGGACGCCGCTCGACTTCGGGTGCGGGATCGCCACGCTTCCCATCGCAAAACCAGGGAGACCCAAGACACCCAGGGCACTCTGGAGGCAAGCAGGGCGTCTCTTGGCATGGGCCTCCACTGCACGCCACCCGCGGCAAGGGGCCAAAGGAGAGGGCGCCACCTGCGCGCCGCCTCTGCCTCTGCCTCCCGCCTCCCCTCTGAGCCTCTGGGCCTCCAGCTCCGGACTCTGGAGGAGGAGGAGGAGGAGGAGGAGGAGGAGGAGGAGGAGGAGGAGGAGGAGGAGGACGCGAGATGGAGTGGAAGGAGGAAGGAGGAGGAGGAGGAGGAGAGGAGGAGGGGAGGAGGAGGGAGGGGAGGAAGAGGAGGAGAAGGGAGGAGGAGGAGGAGGAGGAGGAGGAGGAGGAGGAGGAGGACTCTGGAAGCTGAGCCCGAGATGGGCCGCTCCCGTCCCCGCCACCGCCCGGCCCCCTGCCCTGGACATCGAAGCCTTCTCTGGATGGGTCCTGAATCAAGGAGGGTCGATGAACCCTTCCGACCGAGCTTGCCCAATCTCCACTCCTCATCCTCCTCCTCCTCTTCCCCCAACCCTCCCTCCATCCGTTCCGACAGCACGTGCCCGACCCCCCCAGCGGATTCAAGGGGGGGCGATTATTGTCCCATCCAGAGTTGCCGCGCATGCAGTAGACACACGCGACGAAAAGGCCTGCTGCAAGAAGCACAGAGGAGCCCCTTCGTCGTCGAACGTGGAGCTCCCTGAGGTGCCCCAGGGCTTCTCAGGGCCTGCTGGGCCACGGGGGGCAAGAGACTTCCGTGGAGCGCTTGCTGACAGGCCGGTCTCTTAGTTGACGTGCCTTCTGTGCGCTTCCGCGCTTCCGCGCCCACGAGGGAGACGGGAAGAGAGGGGGAGGTGATCTGGAGGGGTGGAGAAGAAGGGGGAGAACGAGGGGGAGGAGGAGGGCGGAGAGCGAGGGAAGAGGGGGGGCGATGGGGCGGAGTGCAGACACGGGGTGGCCCCATCGTGGCCGCGGAGGCTCGAGGAGGACCCAGGGAGGGAGAGGGACAAGGTGGCGAAGGGATGGACCATGAAGAGCGGGGGAAGGAACAAGAGATATACAGAAGGCGCATCGGGGCACGTCCGCACCGGCTTGGGGACGCCTGGACCGCAAGAGGCAGGATCGCGGTCTGCAAGGCATCCGTTGCCCCCTGCTCAGGAGGCTTCCCCCTCCTCATATCTAATTATCCTCCTGCTCTTGCCACCCCTTCGTCCTTCTTCTGCTGCTGTTTCTTCTTCTCCCACGCCCTCATCTGCCTGTGTACTGCATGTGACGGTCCGGAGTAGAGGAGACGGCGTGGCCGCTAGGCAACTTGGACTTCAACGGTGGAGGACAGCTAGGGGAGGAGACGAGGAGGGCGACGACAGCGCACGCGGACGACGAGCGAAGGGAGCGGAGGAGATGCGAGGAGGAGGCGGCGGAGGAGATGCGTGGAGGATCAGAGGGAGAGAGGGGGGGGGGGGGGGGCGAGGGCGAGGAGGAGACGCGAGGAGGCGAGGAGGACGAGGTGCGAGCCAGAGCAGCTGCGGTGCGGAGGTGCGAGGACCGGGGAAACCAAAAGGCACCCACACCGCTATACAACACCACAGCTGGACCTCTCTCCCGGGGGATGCGCTCCGAGCCGGATATGTCGAGGCGAATGCAGCCCCATGGCGACGAGGGCCTCCCAGAGAGGCCCCGAAAGGGGGCAGCGAGGGTAGGGCAGCGGCAGGGGGGCCTCTTCTGCGAGGCCGATGTGGCATCGCAGCAGCAATTCGGCCCCTGACTCTCGTCCTGGGCTCGGTTTAGGGAAGTGATGGATTGCGGGGTCCTCACGAGGGAGAAAAACCATCACTTCCCTAATCTGGGGCCCCTGGGGCCTCAGTGGGCCCTGGGGCCCAAAATTGGTGAAGTGATGGCTTTCGGGCCTCGGACCTTCCTCCGCAGCGAGGCCAGGGAGGGGCGGCGAGAGCAAGCCGAGCAGAGAATGCCTCCCGAGGACCGTGACGCCGTCCGACATCGCGCCGGCCCGCCGCGGACCGCGCGCGCGCTCCGCTTGGCGCCCTCCTCTGCCGGGGGCCGAGTCTCCGGACGGGCTCGGGCCCCTGCCGCGGACGCTCGGCACTCTCCGGCGGCGAGTGCGCGCGCGGGGGCCTCCCTCTCCTCCCCGTGGCTGCCGCTGCCACTGCTGCTGCTGCTGCTGCTGCTGCTGCTGCTGCTGCTGCTGCTGCCCAGCCTCGAACGTATCCCTATCCCCAAAGACTGACGCGCCAAAAAGGCGATGACAATCTTAGGGATTCGCCCTCAAAAAATTATCCGGGCGAAAGACCCAACCATATGCAATTATGAATACCGCAATTGTGAATACCATCTTCGCCCGCGCTCCCTATGTGGCCACGGCTTCCCGCCGGAGCCCGACATGCTCAGGGACACGTTCGTGGTCGTCTTCGCGGGCGCCGACGACGACAAGGACGGCGTCCCTCTCACCGAGGAGCAGAAGCAGGAAAGGGCCTTGAGAGCCATGAGGGAGGAGGTGGCGTTGCACGTCGACAAGGCGGAGTACGACGCCCAGGCGCGGTTGTTGAAGCAGCACAACTATGGGGCCACGATCCTCGTGAGGGGTGTGCCGAAATGGCCCGGGGCCGCCATGCGAACCCTGCCACTGGCGCCTTCCGTGGAGCTCCAGTGGGGCCACGGTCCTCGTGAGGGGTGTGCCGAAATGGCCCGAGGCCGCCATGCGAACCCTGCCACTGGGGCCTTCGGTGGAGCTCCCTATGGGGCCACGATCCTCGTGAGGGGTGTGCCGAAATGGCCCGAGGCCGCCATGCGAACCCTGCCACTGGCGCCTTCGGTGGAGCTCCCTATGGGGCCACGATCCTCGTGAGGGGTGTGCCGAAATGGCCCGAGGCCGCCATGCGAACCCTGCCACTGGCGCCTTCGGTGGAGCTCCCTATGGGGCCACGATCCTCGTGAGGGGTGTGCCGAAATGGCCCGAGGCCGCCATGCGAACCCTGCCACTGGGCCTTCGGTGGAGCTCCCTATGGGGCCACGATCCTCGTGAGGGGTGTGCCGAAATGGCCCGAGGCCGCCATGCGAACCCTGCCACTGGCGCCTTCGGTGGAGCTCCCTATGGGGCCACGATCCTCGTGAGGGGTGTGCCGAAATGGCCCGAGGCCGCCATGCGAACCCTGCCACTGGCGCCTTCGGTGGAGCTCCCTATGGGGCCACGATCCTCGTGAGGGGTGTGCCGAAATGGCCCGAGGCCGCCATGCGAACCCTGCCACTGGCGCCTTCGGTGGAGCTCCCTATGGGGCCACGATCCTCGTGAGGGGTGTGCCGAAATGGCCCGAGGCCGCCATGCGAACCCTGCCACTGGCGCCTTCGGTGGAGCTCCCTATGGGGCCACGATCCTCGTGAGGGGTGTGCCGAAATGGCCCGAGGCCGCCATGCGAACCCTGCCACTGAGCTCCTATGGGGCCACGATCCTCGTGAGGGGTGTGCCGAAATGGCCCGAGGCCTTCGGTGGAGCTCCCGAACCCTGCCAACTGGGGCCTTCGGTGGAGCTCCCTATGGGGCTACGAAACGCTGTGCTGGGTGGGTGAAACGCAAGGAGGAGGGGGAGGGGCAGCGGGAGGAGTGGACGCGGGGCGCTGTCTCTTCAAAACGAGGACCCAACACCACAGGATGGTTGGGAATAAGGGAATCCCTAAGATTGGCATCGTGATGAGGAGGTGCCCAGCATAGGGATAGGGATATGTTCCAGGCTGGTAAGCTGCTGCTGCTTCTGCTGCCCTGAGATCCGCCGAGGCTCCGACAAAGAACGGAGCAGCCGGTTTGGAACCGCGTTCGGCCTCCAGGGGCCATCGCCGCGCTGCGGGAGCGTCAAAGACGACTCAGGACGAAAAACTGACCCTAGAGAGAGGTCGTCTGGACCTCCGGGGCCCACGGATGGAAAAAATGGAACAGCTGGATGTCTGGGTGCCGATCCTCCTCCTGCTCGTCCTGCCCCCCCCCCCCACCCCACCTCACTCCAGAAAAGAATCGGCGGCGAGCCCGGGGGGAATGAGAAAGGGCAGGCCTTCTCGAAAAGCTAGGAAGTCCCCCGGCCTTCTGGATCAGTCGACTGGACGACGCTCAGGCGTGCAACGTCCCCGGGATGGACTTCCCCGCCCCGAGGGGGCCCTTGGCGGCGGCCATACCATGACTGCAACGAAAACCAGCTTGAATTGTCAGCCTGAGGTTGATACGATGTGATGAAACACAACGGCAGCATCCAATCTCGCATCGGTTGCCACATGTGAGATGTTGCTACCAGGACGTGCAGTCCCACTTACACTGCACATGTTTGACGGCCACTTGGGGCGCTGCGCAGCATGCGGCTGTTCCGAGCGAGGCCCGACAAAAAATCCAGTCGGGGATCTCCTGACCCGGGTCAATCCAGACCCGGATCAATCAAGCCCTGCAGGATCCTGCAAGATCCTGCACCCAAACCCGGGTCAGTGCGAAAGATCCTGCAGGATCCTGCACCCAAACCTGGGTCAGTGCGCCCCTGGCCCTGCAGGAACCTGCGAGATCCGGCGCTCTGGCTGACCCCTGTTTGCACTGACCCCCGTCTCTTGAGCCCCGATCCTGGGGGCCAAGAGTGCCGCCGGAGTGCCGCCAGAGGCCCTAGGAGGGCCCCATGCGGTCAGGACGCCCCGGCGGTTGGAGGATGCGCATGCCGCATGCCCGTCTCCCCGTTCCCCCCCCCCCCCGGGCCCGACCCGCCGTGCCTCTCACCCTGAAGGCTCATCATTCGTGGAACGGAGTGCAAGGACGGGAAACGTATGAGGGCACGCAGCGACAAGGGCAGTATACAGTCCTGCGTCATGCGAATGCAAGCGCCAAAAGAGGACAACAAGATGGAGACGGAATGCATGACGGCACGCAGCGGCAAGTGCATGGGCATAACCGCAGTAATACGAGCGCCAAAGAGGCGGACAAAGTGAGAAGGCTCGCGAAAGCAGGCAAGCTAGCTGACAACTATGAGGGCGGAAGAGGCGGAGGAGGAAAGAAGGGTGGGAAGATGAGAGTGACAGTACATGGACAATCTGTCCGAACCCAATGCAGACTCAGAAGAATACTGACCCCCTCCGCCCCCCTTATCGATGCTGAACTAGGTATGGGTGGTGATTTGGGGGTTCGAACATTTTTGTCCACTCAAGCCCCCTTGCTTGCCACATCCTCCAATATCAATTTTCGGGCCGGGCGAAAGGGGGGGATAGCAAAGGGGGGGTTTGAGAATCAGCTCGCGTGGCTGATTTTCCCGGCGCCTCCCGGCGCCGGGAGGCGCCCATGTATCGAGGAATGGGCCTGGCGGCGGGGCCGAAACCATCTGCGTGCAGCAGATTTCGTACCCCCCCCTTTCCCTATCCCCCCCTTTCGTTCGGCCCGAAGTTTGGGGGTCCGAGGGGGGCCATCGTGCGCCGCAGGGCTCGGATATAGTGTCCATGTACGGGCGGAGGCGGACGAGCAGACGTACAACGAGGGCGGAAGGGCACGAGAGACGACAGTGGAGACCTGCAGGTACGAAGATAGGGGCAACAAGGGGAAGCAGAATTCCAGCAGGCTGGATGGCAAGCACAGAGGGCAGAAAGTCCACCCCGATAAGAACCCCCCCCGACACGCGAAGCCGTTTCGCAAACGCACCCAGAGACGCAATCAAACAGGGCAGGGCTGCTTGGTAAACGCCCAGGGCCGTTTAGCAAACGCCAATTGTCCGGCCTGGTTTTTTCCTTTTCGGGGATCTTCTGAACCGGGTCAATCCAGACCTGGGCCAGCAGGAAACCAACAAACTGCAATGCAGGACAAAAACTGCAACGCAGGTCTTCGCAAACCCGGGTCAGCCAATATGCGGCCGCCTCGCGGCCACGAGCGGCTCGCGAACCCGGGTCAACCAGGGGGTCTTCGCGGGATCCTGCAGGATCCGGTGCCCTGGCTGACCCCCGTTTGCATTGACCCCCGTCTCGAGGCTCCCGACTTTGCCTCCACCTCCGTCTTCCGGCATCCACCACGACAGCGACGATCCAGCACGACGACGACGACGACGACGTCGACGACGACGACGACGACCACCACCACCGCCACCACGACGACGGCGACGACTGCGAGGGCCAACGACCACGGCCACTTCTTAGGCCCCGACCTTTCTTGAAAGCAGGCGCGCCGGCGAGCCGCGAGGAGCTGCTCCGCGAGGCGGCCGCGACGGTGCACGTCGGCTCCACTCTGCGGCGCCCGCGCGGCGGACCTGCACGGCCACCTCGCTCCTCCCTCCCTCCTCCTCCTCTCCTCCTCCTCGTGGAGGCCTCCTCCTCCCTCCTCCTCCTCTTCCTCCCTCCCTCCTCCCTCCTCCCTCCTCCTCCTCCTCTTCCTCCTCCCTCCTCCTCCTCCTCCTCCTCCTCCTCCTCCTTCCTCCTCCTCCTCCCATTCCGAGCACCCCGAGAAGCATCGTAGCAGTGTCTGCACGGCACGCTGGCGCGGTGCCGAGCGAGCACTGCCTCCCAGGGCCCTACGCTCCAAGGTCCTGCGGCCTCAACTTTTTCGTGGTGCTCGAACTTCTTTCTGGCGGTCAAGGCTAGAATGAGTTAGAACATCATGAGACGAGGAGGAGTGGGGGGTAAAGGCGAGGATGACCATGGGGGAGGGAGGGGAGCGAGAGAGAGGAAGGGCACGCGAGGACGAGCAGGAGCCAGGAGCGGGAGGGAGGAGGCGCGTGACCACGACGAGCAGAAACAAGCAGAGCTCGACCAAAACAGTGTCTCTCGTTTTGCTTTGTTTGCGTGTTCCCTCGTTCTGTCTCTAATCCGCCTTTGCTGCGAAACGAAGCCGACACGGAAAAGTCCCACAAAACCGCCCAAACACCGTTCAGGTCGACCCCTGGGAAAAAAAGGCGGGGGGACCACCTTTCGTGTCTGTCGGTCAGCTGAAGCAGATGGCAAGACTGAGTTTAGTGGTACGTGGTTTAGTAATGTGTAGCAGCCCCCCCACACTAACCGGAACTGCCGTCACCCGACAAACACCAGATATGGCAGACCTGGTTTGATGATTCTGGCAAATGTTGGGGGCTTTGGGGCCCAATCATTAACCGGCTCCCCTTACCCGGGGTTCTGGCTATACCCGAGCAGGGGTGGTTTCGCACCCACTGGCCGCTGCAAACGGTGCAGGATGAGGCGCCCGGAAAAGGATGAGGCGGGGTTCCGGAGCACTGAAGAGGGAGCAAGAGGAGGAGAAACATGCAACGCGCCTTTGCCTACCTGCGAAGAGGCGGGTCCAGAGGAGGAGGAGGAGGAGGAGGAGGAGGAGGGAAAGGAGGAGGAGGAGGAGGAGGGAAAGGAGGAGGAGGAGGAGGAGGAATGAGGAGGAGGAATAGCGAAGGGGTGAAACCAGGGGTGAAACGCATGTGCAGCATGCGTGGGAATCTCGACAATGGTGTCAGGCGGAATTTCAGCAGCGGCGCTGCATCATGCCCTCTACCTGGTCACAGCGAGCCGTGGTGCGCTACGCAACGGCAATCGAAATTCACAGTAAGGATGCGCTGTAAGGATCCAGGCCCCTTGGACGCCCATGTCGAGGCTCTTCGAGCGGGGCTGGCCATCGACCGTAGTTAAGGATGAACCGAAGAGGCAACGATACGAGGTTACCCTTGGGAAGGTTACACGTCGGTCGGAAGAGGTAGGCAATGCACATGACGTAGGAAGACGGAAACATTAGCTTGGGTTCAGGCCCTCCCAGGAAATAACACAGCGCAGCAAAGGCATGTTGGTTCTTGAAATGGGAGGGCGCTTGACACAGACAGAGATCCGAGAATCCACAAAATACCTACCTCCAACGACCGGCGTGGACCCATCCTTACAATCGTTCTCGACTGCACGCTCACCGCGACCTCCAAGAACCCGCTGGGAACTGGAGGGTCGCCCGTGCACCCGGGAGCGGAGGGCAGCAGGGCCCTCGGGGGGTGGGCAACACGGCACCCCGCGGGGCGGCGTCAGGGCGAGCCGGTGACGTTGGCGCGGAACGAGGAGAGCGAGGGCTCAGAGGCCGCCCTGCGCAGCGCGCCGGAGACCTCTGCGGACGCCGAGTCCACGAGGGCGTCGAAATACCTCACCTGCATGTGGGGATGGACGGGGGTCAAGGGGCCCAGGGACACACAAATATACACACAAATAAGAGGATTCCCCATATCTCCCCATATTTTCTGGGTTTTTGTCTTCCCCCCCACTTCCCATATTTTCGCATATTTTCCTGGGGGTGGGCGATTAGTTGTGTCTGTGTGTCTTTTCCCCTACTGAAGGGGCCGGGGAGTGCGGAGACGACCTGGCGACCTACCGCCAGCGCGCGGGCTTGCGCGGGCCGCCAGGGCGGCACGCTGCATCGGAGGCGTCGCGCGAACCCTCACGCGGGCAGCGTGCGCGCCAAGGTCGGCGCAAACGACCCCGTTTTCGTTGCTAGGGCTCCCAACTTCGCGCTCTCGCGCTCCCCGAAGCGCGGAGCGCGAATAACTTCGCGCTCTCGCGCCGCCCTCCCAAAGGGAGAATAGGAGGGCGAGGAGGAGGGGGAGAAGGAACGAGGACCGCGAAGCGCGAAGCGCGAATAACTTCGCGCCCTCGGGGGAGCCCTTGCGTTGCGTCGCTCGCCTGTCTGTGGGGATGGATGGGGCTGGGGGAGCGGGGAGCGGGTATTCCAAATCCCTTATTAATCGTCCCCCGGGTCCGGTTTTTTGAGGCGCCTTTTTGGTAATTGAGGGGGTCCGGTTTATGAGGTCGCTTTCTTCGGGGGTCTGGCTTACTAAGGCGCCCCCTCGAAGAGGGGGTCCGGAATATTAGGTCGCATTTGGAGGGGGGTCTGGTTTTTTAGGGGGGGGTCGATTAATAAGGGATTTGGAGTAGAGGGAAACAATTAGTGAACCCCCCCCCTGCCCCCCAAAACTCAAAGTTGGCACGCGCGGGGGAGACTGCTGTCGAGGTGCAACCCATCAGGCCCACCGCCAACTTTGAACATTGGGGGAGGGGGAGGCGTTCACAGATGAATGTGGCATGAGTGTTCGCTATTTTTGTTCCGAGGCCTGGCGCGAGCATCGGGGGAGCCCGAGATGGGGGAAGGAGAGAGTCCAAGACGCACACCGATAGGACTGCATCGGGATGCTCCCCGTCCTTCCCCTCCCCGGTGGCGAGGCAGCGGGAAGTGCAGCGCTGGGGCAGGACAGTGCGAAGGACGGAGACGGCACCGCGGGGAATACCAACAAGCGCGCGCTCCTCCTCCTCCTCCTCCTCCTCCTCCTCCTCCTCCTCCTCCTCCTCCTCCTCCTCCTCCTCCTCCACTCCTCCTCCCCCCTCCTCCTCCCTCCTCCTCCTCCTCCTCCTCCTCCTCCTCCTCCTCCTCCTCCTCCTTCTGCTACTCCTCCTCCCATGTACCATTTGAGCTTCCGTGCCTCTGCCCGAGAGGCACCCGGGGTGACGCCCCATCCGGCCCGGCCGTGGCGGGAAGGTGCGCTCGGAGCCGCAGCTGCAGCGCTGCCCCTGGTGGCCACACGCGGCACGCGGTGCTGCGATGGCCGGGCCTGCGCGACGTGCAGGGGATGCGGGCAACATCTATACGTATCCACATCCGGTGCGTCTTGGACTTTCATGGAAAAGGCGCCGCAAGGCCGAGGCGCACTGGATGTGGACAGACATAGCCTCTGGAGGCCCGATGTGCATCCAGATCCCACATCCAATGCGCCTCGGGCTTCTGGGGGAGGGGCCCAAACCTCCAAGCGGCAGTGGATATGAACACGAGTTTGGCCCGCAGGGAAATGCTCGGCAAACACACGCATGTGTCGCGGCGGCAGCGCGAGGAGCTGCTCAGGGAGCAGTGGCACCAGTTGAGGGCGGCTCTGGCGGGATCCCTGCCCAGCCTATGATCGAAGAGGTCCAGGCCGTCCTGAACCTCGTGTGCGACACTACCGACATCGCAGGCGCCAAGGGCCTGCTCAAGACGTGGCATTTGCGAAGAGGTCGGCAAGGTCTCCAAGATCTGGAATGCATGCAGAAGCCCATCTAGCTCATGTTGCGCTGGCGAACTCTGTCTGTGGGCAAAGGCCTGGCCTCCGAATCCAAGGACAAGATCAAGATCAAGATGGTGAGGGCGAAGGCCGACGAATGCAAGATCAAGGCCCTCTCCGAACACATGGACGAGCTGACGGTCACCCTCGACAGCTTCAAGACGGGGTGTGATGAAATCGCCAAGAAACAGCAGCAACAGATGGCACATCACATTACAAAGCAGGACGGCACGATGAATTCGCGAACGCCAGCACCTGCGAGCTGCAGCCGACGACGAATCATGCCATCACCGCGCAGGACGACAATGTGGCCAAGTGGAGGGCAATGGTGAACGGTGTCAGGACTCCGGACATCCCCACAAGAGCATCTGCCCACGCACTTCGACGGGCCGCAGGAGGAGGAGGAGGAGGAGGAAGAGGAGGAGGAGGAGGAGAGGAGGAGGAGGAGGAGGAGGAGGAGGAGGAGGAGGAGGAGGAGGAGGAGGAGGGGGGAAGGGAAGGGAAGGCAGCCGCATCGGAAAAAAAGGCGCGGGCGAGCGGGCCGTGGAGCCTCGGACCCACTGGGATGGCCCTTATGGAAGGGCAGGGTTGTTCGTGGCGTGGCGGGTGGCGCGGTAGGGCCTCCCTGCGCCTGTCGATTGTGTACATGCCCTCCTGGCAGTCCCCGCTGATTCTGTAAACAGGCAAGCGTTGGTGCTCGTACTTTTAGGTGCGTCCTTGTTCGACAGCGGTTCCCACATCGCCAACCCAGAAGCACACCTCCAAAGCTTCGCTGCAATATTTGTACTTGCCCGTGTGTGCCTTGACGGGGGGTATGAATACACTTGTTGTTCTCCTGTGGCGTCGCAAGACGGCGGTGATTAGATCGGGTGGGCGTCGCGGATGCCGATTGCCATGTACCTGGTCTCGTGCTTGACGCCGCTGGTGACCTCATACGTGAAATACTTCTGCATCACCACCAACATTCGTTCTCCTCCTCCTCCTCCTCCGTCTCCCCCTGGTCCACCTCACCCTTTGGTGGTGCCATGGCCAGGTGGTGCGAGTGCGTCAGCTATGGTGCAATGTGGGTGCGCTCCACCTGAAGGACAGAGGCATCGGCCTTCGGGATTGGCCCAAAGCCGAACAATCTATCGCGCCCCCCCCCCATCATCTCGGAAAGACGTAAGACTCGAGTTAGGGGACTCGGGTTGGCCAGACGGGGCCAGCGTAAAAATGACGCGACCCAACTCGAAATTTGACACGGGTTCCTGCTGCACACATCCCACGAGAACTAGACCGTCACAATTCAGGACGGGCTCATCAACTAGCGTAGGCGAACCAGTGTTCTGGCGCACTCGAGCCTCACGTTTTTCCGATCCCCCCTGCTCCTCACACCTTACCTGCCTCGCTCCATCCCCCCCCCCACCTTCCCCCCAAGCAGCCACGGCCTGCTCGAGACGGGACTCCCAATAGCCGCTCTGGCTCTGGAGCCGGCGCACCTCCGCATCCAGCAGCGCGCGCTTGCGCTCGACCTTCTTGGCGTCCTCCTGCGCAAGAGGCAGGGAGGGCACGGAATGGAGGAGGAGGAGGAGGAGGAGGAGGAGGAGGAGGAGGAGGAGGAGGAGGAGGAGGGACTGGTGGAGGAGGAGGAGAAGGGGAAGGGGGACAAACAAAGAGTACGGGGGAGGAGTATCGGAGTGTCGGCTCCCCGACAATGCTAGAGTTACGAAAGGTCGCCACCCACGGAGCTCCACGGAGAGAGGGAGGAAGGGGTGGGGTAGCGGGAGACAGGAGAGGGATGATTGTCGGACGCTGGGCAAGGGCTGCTAAATCCGTGGCTTCTAAAATCGACCTCCGGGAAGTTGTCTTCGTCCTTCCGGGAAGAAGCCCGTTGACTGTTTCGCGTGCCGCGCCTCATTCCGGGAAGCTGCTTTTTCCTTCCGGGAGGGCCGTTTTAGCAGCCACGGTTTTAGCAGCCCTCGCCCAGCTTCCGAGATTGGCGAGAGGAGGAAGGGTTTGAGGATGTTGCGCAAGCCTGTAGAACCAAACGTTCAGATACCGCTACTCCCTAGACCGCTCCAGGGTTCGTTCTGACAAGCCTTTTTGGGCGAATCCAGCCGTGGCGACGCGGGGCGGGCAGCGGTATCGGCATATCTTCCTCATCTGATGCTCAACTCTCCCTCGTCTTTCTACTCTCTTCCGTCACCTGCCCCACACCCTCCCTGATGCGCGTCCCTTCCCACCCCCGTTTCCGTTTCGAGCCCTTCCTGTCCCTCCCCGGGCAGCTGTAGATGTGGCGATCAGTGTACTGCCGCCCGCATAAACAAGTCGCGTGCGCAGCAGTAAAATTCGCACCCCGAGGCGGGTCACGTGAACCGAAGGGTAGTTCGAATAGCCGAATAGCCGCGACAATAAGCGTAACAAGTCTCGCTCTCCCGAGAACCGAATGGGACACGTAAGTAAGAATAAGGAGAGTCCTCAGAGCAGGAGCTCTGGAAAAAGGAGCCACTCTCCAGGCGGGACCAGACGGCCGTTCCCTGGCAGCGGAGATAAGCGACCAAGAGCCCCAGCCGAGGTAACAGTCCCAAGGGTGGACGCTAGAGCAGCCCAGGGGACCGTAAACAAAGTCCCAGGTCTGGACGAGGAACCATCTGTACCCCGTGGCCTCACAATGCACCTCCACCAATGAGCGAGCCTTGTTCATCATGCGCCTTTCAGCGGGGAGGAGGCACCTAGGTAGTCCGGGGGCGATCCTCTAGTCCTGAGTCCTGGTGGACCCAACCATGTCGAACAACAGGAGCCCGAGTGGTGTGTTTTAGATTTACGACCAAAATAATGCCCGCAAGGCAAAACAACATGCCAAACGACTGCTTCGTACAACTAAGCCAGCGAAATAGGCCATGAAGGTTTCAGGAGCGAAGTTGACATGTCCGAGATCAAAATGAACGCACTGCTGGTAAACTTGACACGGCTTTGGAAACAGATGAAAGCGGCCTAAGCCTGTTGACGACGCGACGTTACTTCAGGGCGTCTAACGACGAGGCCAAGGACCCCTTCCACGTCCAGCCCGCCTCTTCTCTCCCCTTCCTTCTCCTTTTCATATTCCGATTCCCCATATTCCCCTCATCCTCCTCCTCTTCCTCCGTATCCCCCTTTTCATGATCCTCCTCCTCCTCCTCATCCTCCTGCTCTTTCTTATGTTCGTCCTCCTCCTCCTCCGCCTCCTCCTCATCCCCCTCTTCATTCTCCGTGGAGGAAAACGATGAACAGGAGAGCTGGTTGGTGCAACAGAAGCCTGCGACGCCACAGGTCCATTATCAACCCCGGATCTCTGCTGGAGCGTGCTCTGCTAGTGGTTCGACGCGAAGCGAGCGAGAGGACGCCTCAAGGGCGAAGAACATCAACATCCTCCTAATCGTACCACGATAGGTCGGGAAAAATGAACAGTAGCCAACAATGTTCAGACATAGTCGGAAAAAGAAGCAACATTGTCCCCCGACTATGTTCTGACCACTTTTGCATATCCCTCCTGTAACGGGACAGGCCCGACGTAACACCACGAGGCACATCGCACCCCTCGGCGCCTGCTGCTTCCGCAGGCTGCGCTCCACGGCCGCGCGCTGCTGGGCGTCGCGGACCCGCTCCGCCTCGGTCAGCAGCGCCGCCTGAGCGGGAGCGCTCCCCAGCTGGAGGGGAAGAGCACGAGGACCATGCCCAAGACTGAGCGCGGAAACGTCTGCGTCGATCTGGATCATTGCTCATCTCTGTACTCGTCAGTGAGTAGGTCATCCTCGCGAGTCGGCGACGGCCAGCGCGGACCACGACCGATACTGGATCTTGGACAAGATCCCGCAACACCTTGGTCAGTCATGGTCCTCGTGCTTTTTCCTCGACCAACGAAGCCGCCAACCTCGCGCCGAGCTGCCCAGGCCATAAAGTTCTTCCTGAACTCTCTGGTAACAGCCGCTACCCAAAGCCCCAAGTAACGGTAACGGTGTGTCTGTGTGTGTCTGTGTGTGGGGGTGGGCGCCACGCGGGGCTACGCCGATGCCCTCGTATCCCCTCCAGTCGGAGGAGGAGGAGGAGGAGGAGAGGAAGGACGAGGAGGAGGAGGAGGGGGAGGAGGAGGAGGAGGAGGAGGAGGAGGAGGAGGAGCTAGGGGTGGGTGGGGCCCCACGTAACGGTAACGCTTGGGCGGGGTGGGGCAAGCCGGGGCGGGGGTGCGCCGCGATCGCCGCGGTACGTACGCGCGCGAGCACCAGCAGGAGGGGGGAGGAGAAAGGTCCATGCCCCCCCCCCGACACATACGCACGATCGTTATGCGTTACCCGCGGGGGGGGGGGGCGGGAAGCACCCGTGTGAGCGGAAGACCGGCGCGTGCACCAACAGCTGAGGCCGGAGCCCAAACTCAAGCGCACAGAAAACGGAAAGAGCCCACCCTGCAGGTAAAGGAAATGGAATGGGGGGGAGAGGGACAAATGGGTTGGCCCGGGTACCGACTGTTACGCTTACGTCGGGCGTGTCCCCCTACAGGGGGATTTTCGACGAAAAAAAAAAATACCTCAAAAATACACCAAAAAGGCAAAATAACAGTCAAAAAGTAGTCCCCAGACTATTTTTGGACAATTTTTTAATAATTTTTGGTGTATTTTTTATTTTTCGTGAAAAAAAACCCTGTAGGGGGACAGGCCCGACTTAATGTTACGCGCGCCAGAGGGCACCGGAACCAGCAGCAAAGAACATCCACCCTGACCTCCCAGAGAGCTTTGTTTTCGCACTGGAGGCCTAAAACCCTAAGAAGCTGAGCGAAGCAGCCTCAGACGTAGAGTAGCTTTGGGATAGGTTTTTACGTCGTTGGGCGCCCGAATTATCCGGGGTAACTCGGGTCCGGGGTAACTCGGGTTTGGATTCCCGGAAAAGGAACCCGAGTTAGCCCTGACCCGAGTTACCCCTGATGATTCGGGGCTCTGGACGCCCGAATTATCCGGGGTAACTCGGGTCCGGGGTAACTCGGGTTTGGATTCCCGAGAAACGAACCCGAGTTACCCCTGATGATTCGGGGCTCTGTTTTTAGCCCTCCTGGAAGGTCAGGGCGCCGAGACCTCCGCGCGCCGCGGGCCGCGCGCGAGGCGCGCGCGAGGCCCCCGGAAGCCCCCGCAGGGGGGGGGCGCGGCCCACGACGCGGGGCGCGGGCTTCTTGGCGCCCCCGCGGGCTGCCTGGGGAGACGCGAGGAGCAGGGAGCACCAGCCCCTGATGGTCCGCTACCGAAAATTTCCGGTAGCGCTCCGCAGAGATCGGTCGCTACCGAAATACCGAAATGCAGCGCCCAATACCGGTATCAGAGCGTTCCGAAATCCGCTATTTCAACGCCCTCAAACGAAGATCCGGTCGCTACCGAAATTCGGGGTGCGTCGAAATCGCTACCGAAAATTTCCGGTACCAGACCATCTGGGCAGGGAGCACCAGCGCGCTCGAGTGTCGGGCCGGGCGAAAGGGGGGGATGGCAAAGGGGGGGTCTGAGAATCAGCTCACGTATAGCTGATTCTCCCGGCGCCTCCCGGCGCCGGGAGCGGCCATGTATCGAGGAATTGGCCCCTCGGCGAGGCCGAAACCAGCTGCATGCAGCAAATTTCGTAACCCCCCCTTTCCCAATCCCCCCCTTTCGCCCGACCCGAGAGTGCTAATGTCGAAGGGGCCCGCGCACGCGCCCTCGGTCCCCGTTGCCTGGGGGCGGGGGGGGGCGCTGGTCGCTGCCCGAGAGAGCGGACCTTCCGAGGCCCGCGCCTGCCACATCGGAGAGCAGGGGGCGGCACGGAGCATCAACTCCCGAGGGTCCGCACGCATGTTTTGGACGCCCGAAAGAAAAGGAGGAAGGAGGAGGAGGAGGAGGAGGAGGAGGAGGAGGAGGAGGAGGAGGAGGAGGAGGAGGAGGGGGAGGAGGAGGAGGAGGAGGAGGAGGAGGAGGAGGAAGAGGAAGAGGAGGAAGAGGAGGAAATGGGTACGGAAAGAATGGGTACAATGCCCAACAACAAATGTTGTCCCAGACCAACAGCGGCCGCCGATGGGCAGGCGGCCTTCTGTCTCAAGTGGACACAGGCCGCGGCGGCGCGGACAGCGAGTCCTGTTCAAAATGAACAGAAACTGCTGTTGGGCATTGTACCCATTCTTTCGGTACCCATTTCGGGCGTCCAGACATGTCCTGGGTCTTGAGCAAGGGCCGACCGTCCCGGCATTCCTATAGCCCTACCGCGAAATGTTCTCAGAGCTCCAAGAATGTTCTAATAACGAGACCAATACTCTCAGGCCATGAACCCGATGTGATGAAACAAGACAGACTCCGCCAGAAATGTTCTAAGAACATTTCGTGGAAACCACAAAAGGTTCTTAGAACATTGTTTGGTGGGGCTATAGGCGCGCCAGGACGCTTCGTCACTGCTTGACCCCTTGCCTGGGGGGGGGGCGCTTGTCGCTGCCTGAGAGTGGACCTCCCGATGCCCGTGCCTGCCATATCTTGCCGTCGCCCGGACGTCCACTTCCCGCGCATTGTTCGGTCTCGTGCGTGTTTTTTGCTGGCTCGATGGTCCAGAATGGTCCTTAAGGGTCCTCGCCGATAAAAAGAATGCACACGTCCGAGCGATGCCAACGCCATATCGAAGAGCAGGGAACGGCAGTGAGCATAAGCTCCCCGAGGGCCCGCGCGCATGTCCCGAGGGTCGGCGCCGGGCCCCCCTCCCCTGGCGTGGAAGCCGCGCGCAAACACGCTGAGGCATCCGGGCCCTGCCCCACGGGGCCTCGCAGGCACGCCACGAGCCAACGTATAGGGCAGTTTTTAATACATAGGATTCTTAAACACATAAGATGTGGAATACATGATGAGTGTATGAATAAATGAATGCATGAGCTCATCGTTGTTTGTAGTACTAAATCCCTGCATTTTGAATACATGACCCGCACGCGGAGCATGTATAAAAAACGGCACTGCATAGTGTATTGTCGTCGGGCTGGTTCTCAAGGCGACGGGCGTCGAAACACACACACACACACACACACTCTCATAGATTCCCCAATCAGCGGCTGCACCGAAGGGATCTTGACGGAGATTGAAACACTTTTGGCGAAAATGCCCGGCCGATTTCGGTAGGCGGCCGGATTCCCGGGTTCCCAGTTCTGGGTTCCTGGGTTCCTGGTTGCTGGCTCAGGGCCGATTTCGGTGGGCGGCGGGGTTCCCAGGTTCCTGGGTTCCTGGTCGATCTATTTATCGATCGGTCTCACCGTCGATCTCGTTACCCACCTCTCTATCGATCTCACTATCGATCGCACGAGCGATCTCACGATCGATCTCACAATCGATCTCACTGAATCGCCTTCACTATCGATCTCACGATCGACCTTATTATCGTCTTTTCTATCGCTCCCACTATCGGAATCACTATCGATCGCAAACTCGATCTCAATATCCATATCACTAAGTTTCAAAACATCCACGGCATTTCTCTGGTGTGATGTATATACGCTATGATTTGGCCACCATGTGCACCTAAGTGGTAGGCAAACATCACATCGTATAATGGACATGCCCCTGGCCCCGACAACGCGCTCCGCGAGCCAGGGGAGGCGCTGGGGCGGCGCCGGCGCCGCCAGAGGGCCCCAGCGCCGATACAAGAAGTCCGCGCGGGCCGCCGATAATCAAGGTTTATGATGTTCCTTTCTTTTCGGATCTCACAGGTGACACGCAGGGTGGAAAAGAAGGTCGCGTCTCGCGCGTCAGGCTGGAATAATGCTGTCGAGAAATGTATTGGATGGAGATTCCACTCCTCCTTAGCATGAAGCAGACGTGTCCTGAGGGAACCAGAGCCTGGACCCTAGGTTTTCCCCTGGGCCAGCCCTTCCGACTGAATTTAGTGGCCTCCTGGATAGATCGGATTAGATTGGGTCGGAGGTTCGCGCCGCATCGCCGATACATCGGCGATGCATGTGCGATGCATGTGCGATGCATCAGTGATGTATCCACGATGTGCCGGCGATCCATCATCGACGTCGCCGATGCATCGCCGACGTCGACGTGAAACAAATCGGGTCCCACATCGAGCCTAATCGGCGATGCATCGGCGATGCGGCGCGATCCTCCGACCCCGTCCACTCCGACCCCGTCTAGGAGGCCGAGAGTCAGGTCGGGCATATCCCCCTACAGGCGGATTTTGGACGAAAGATATCAAGTAGTCAAAACACACGTCCAAAATGCGCAAATCGTTCCCAAATAATCAATAAATACGTCAAATCGCAAATTCCCAAACGCAAAATGCGCAAATCGCAAATTCGTCAAAATAATCCATATCAAATACTCAAAAAATACGTCAACAAATGCGCCAGATCGTTCCCTCCTGTCGAGGGACAGGCCCGACTGAAGCCTGGAGAATCGTTGTTTCACGGTCCTGGGGCCTGTGGAGGCCCCCGAGAGAGGTCGAGAGTCGAGTCGCGCAGTCCCTCGCCCGGCACGAGGGCGAGCCCCCTCGGAGGCGCGCAGGGACAAAGACACAGACCGGCGCCAGCGCCCCCGAGAGGACGGTGGGGAGGAGGAGAGGGCACGGAGGCGAGGGGGGCGGGGCGGGAAGGCGAGAGGACACGAGGGCGAGAGGACACGAAGGCGAGGGGTCCTCCTCCTCATCCTCCTCCTCCTCCTCCTCCTGCTCCTCCTCCTCCTCCTCCTCGTCCTCCTCCTCCTCGGCAAGGGGGGCGAGGAGAGGACACGGAGGCGAGGGCGGGACAAATCTCCATCAACAACCCTCTAGTGGATGCCAACAGGACCCTGTGCTTTTGTTGATGCTTCGCGATAGTGGGGCGTGATCGGGAGGGGGGGGGGGGGAAATCGTCCCCCCGAATCACATCACTGCGGGGGGCCTCCGGAAGTCTTGGGAGACCCTCGAAGAGTCCGCGGGACATCTTCGCAGACGTGGGCAACATAGCGCGACGTGATCCCGCGGGGGCGGCGGGGAGGGAGAAGGCCGATCACGGAAGGAAAGTCTCAGCTCCAGCGACAGGTACAGCTATTCCCTCTCCCCCATCGACGAGGACGAGAACGAGGACGAGGAGGAGGACGAGGACGAGAAGGAGGAGGACGAGGAGGACGAGAACGATAAAGGTACAGCGAGAGGAACGCCTCAGGACCCCGCGAGAGCAGGCTCCCGCGAAAGGTATAAAGCCTCGGGACCCGTTGCGCTCGGGACCCGTCTGCTTCACGGCGGCACTCCTGGTCCTCCCTCTCCCCCCACGACGAGGACGAGGACGAGGACGAGGACGAGGAGGAGGACGAGGACGAGGAGGAGGAGGACGACGACGACGAGAACGATAACCACGACGGCGACGACGACGACGACGACGACGACGACGACGACGACGAGCCCGACGGGCCCGCCGCCTCCGCCCCGCTCCCGTGCCAGCGCGCGCCCGCCGCCCGCCGACCACGGCAGGAGAAGGGGGGGGGGGGAGGGGCTCCCTCGTCCACCTCCCTCCCCCTCGCCCTCCCCCTCGTCGTCGTCGTCGTCCTCCAGTTCGTCGTCTTCCTCGCTCCCCTCATCCTGCTCTCCATCCCCCCCCCCCCGGGTGGGGGGGCTCCCTCGTCCTCCTCCGTCCCCTCTTCCTCCCCCTCGTCGTCGTCGTCGTCCTCCAGTTCCTCGTCTTCCTCCCTCCCCTTATGCTGTTCTCCATCCCTCCCCTTGGGGGAGGGGGGCTCCATTGTCCTCCTCCCTCCTCCTCGCCCTCCCCCTCGTCGCCGTCGTCGTCGTCTTCGTCGCCGTCGTCGTCGTCGTCGTCGTCGTCGTCGTCGCGGCCGTCCACCAACTCCTGGTCGTCCTCCTCTCCTCATCTTGTTTTCCATCCCTCCCCTTCGTGGTTCTCCTCCTCCTCCTCGTCATCTTCGTCGGCCTTCTCGCTTCCCCCCTCCTGACAGCTACTCGATATGAAGAATACTCTCCAGTATCCCAAAACTCTGTGCGAAAGCTGTCCTGCTCGGCCCGCACATTTTTTACAATGATAAATTATGCTTATACTCCATCTGCTTGCTACAATGTATGCTTCATCTCTGTTTTTCCATCGGAGTGCGTTCGGTGTTTCAGAATCGCGTTCCCGCTGCATCGTTTCACTCATGTTAGGATCGGCGCTTTGCTCCCGTCGCTCAAAATGGTGTTCTCGCCCAAGCGCGGGCCACTCTTCTGAACCCGAGCCCTTCTTCATCGTTGTCACCCCGTTCCGTTCCCCTCCCCCGCCTTCCTCTGGCCAACCTGTTCCTGCCGCTTCTCTCGCTCCTCCTTCCCGTTGCTCCCGTTGCTGCGGTTCCTGATCGTCCCCTGGCCAACCCGTTGCTGCGGTTCCTCATCGTCTTCCTCCTTCCTCATCTCCTCCTCCTGCTCTTCTTCGTGCTTCGTCGTCATCGTCCCCTCCTTTAATGCGCGCAGCTCCACACTGGGAGGCCCTTCCTCATTTTCTGGAGCGCTTTTCCGCATCGCTCGGACTGTCGGGCGAGCAGGGGACGAGCACAGCCAACAGCGCAAACAGGCGGGCACATGTCACCGCGCCGCTTGTCGTCGAAGTGGACAACGCCAACACCACGGCAAACCCACGGAAAACCCTGCGTCCCGCGCCCCAAGGAGACGCAGCAGACATCACGGCAAACCCCTCGGCAAGCCCTGTGCCCACGGCGGCGTTTGCCCTGGTGGCCGAGGCGCCCTCCCCAAGAAGGCAGGCCGCGCGCGACGGCACATCGCGTTTTGAAGCGTTGCCTTGTGACGTATGCAAGCACATCTCCTGCCTCCACCCCGTTCTTCCTTCCTCATCGCCCATCCCCATCGCCCCCCCCCCCCCCGCTCTACGCCACCTCGACCTCCCCTGCCTTTCCGCTTCCTTCCTGCCTTCTTCCCCTGCCCTCCCCGCCACGGCGGGGAGGGCGCCCCCGCGCGGCGAGGAAGGCCGATAATTAAGCAACCTGCGGCAGCTCCGCGGGCCCCGAAACGAGCGCGCAGTAGGCTTAAGTCGGGCGTGTCCCTCTACAGGAGGGATGTTCAAAAATAGTGAAAAAATAATCAGGGGACGATGTTTTGGACACTGTTTGAATATTTCGGGGCATTCGTTGGCTATTTTTAACGTTTCGCACAACATCCGCCTGTAGGGAGACATGCCCGACCTCACGGCAGGCCCCTCCGACGGGCTCGCGCGGAGGCAGGGAGAGAGGGATGAACGAACACCTCCCCGCTTCCCTCATGTCGGCGGATAGAGAACAGCAGACGCGCACCCAGAAGGGCTGGGTGGGAGGGGTCGGACGTCGCATGGCGCGCGAGCGCGCCCCGGGTCGCCCCCCCCCCCCCCCCCCACCCGCCTCTCTCTTCCCTCCGTTCGCCTCGGAGGCGGGGGGGGGGGTCCTGAACCGAACGGGCCCCGAGAGGGGGGGAGGAGGGCAACTCCGTCCAGGATCGGTCCCCAGGACCCCTCCCGTGGTCCATGCGCAGCTTTCTCGCCCCGGATCCGTGTTTGACGGTCCTGGGGTCCGGAGAAACGGCTTCCCGAGTCAAACAAACAAAAAAACGGCTCGCATCCACCACCTCGAACCTCGCCCCCCCGCTCCTGCTCGCCGCAACCAGTGCTGGGCCACCTCCGACCCTCAGCCGACTCCAACTTTCGCCCCCCTCCTCTAAGCAGCCTCGTACTGATATCGATCCGTGGGATCGGCAAGCCCCAAACGATGACAATCTTAGGGATGGGATCTTAGAAACTGCAGGAGCCCCTAAGATCGGCATCGAGATAAGGCGATGCCAAGCATAGGCATACAGGTATGCTTCAGGCTGGTAACCCTCCCCCCCCGCTCTCCCGCCCTCCAATCCGCGGACGAGAAATTGAGCAGGGACCGACCGTCCCAGCATTTCCATAAGTTTACCACGAAGTGCTCTTAGGACCCAACCATGTTCTGAGAACAGAAAAGATGTTCGTAGAGCATAAACCTGGTGTGTGAAACCAGGACGGTCTCAGCCAGAGATATTATGAGAGTATTGCGCGCAGACCACAAAATGTTATTAGGATATTATTCGGTGGGCCAATAGGCAAGCCAGCATGAAGTCGAGCTTGCCCCTCTACAGGAGGAACATTCAAATAATAAGTAAAACAATAGGGTAGGGATGATGTTATGACTGCTCTTGAACACGATGGGAATATATTGGTTTGCGTTTTATTTTTCCCCCAAAATCCCCCCGGAGGGGGGCAGGCCCGACCTAAAGCCAGCTCGCTTCGCCACTGCTTGAAGAGAAAGGCGGCGCAGTCGGCCGGGCGCCTTGGCGGCCCAACCCTCCGAGAAGCACCGGCACCGCTGCTCCTGGCGGGCCCTGACCAGCCGCCTCGGCGACGGGAGGAGGCATCGTGTGCTTCCCCACTGCCCGTCCCGATCATATCCTGAGCATTTTCTGAGGGAGGGCTCAGGGTGAAGTCCATAGGGCTTTTGCACCTCGAGAATCAATCCGTCTTGTGATTCACCTCTTGCAGGTTCAAGCCTCGAGAATCCAATCGAAACGGCATTTCAGATTTCACCCGTTGCCCTCCACCCAAAAGAAAATGCTCGTCTGCTCGTCTGCTCGTCGGCTGGAGGTGGTGTTGGGGGAAAAATGGAGAGGCTGTCGTCATCTTCCATCCCGCAGCGCTCCCAGCAAAGTCCGTTCGAGGCAGACCCTTGACTGGATTCCTGGTCCTGCCTGCGCGCTGGTGTAGGCTCTTGCTGACGCTGCAGGTGCTTCACATCCATAGCAATCCGAAGAAAGGAGGAGGAGGTCGAGGAGGAGTTTTCTATTTTTTCCCCTGGGTAGAACAATCATTTGTTTATCCGAAGAGGAAGGAAACAGCCTCTTCCTCAGCATCGAGAGCATGCCCTGGAGGCGGCGCTTCCTGGGCCTGTCCCCGAGGCCCCTGGGAGGGGGCCTCCTGGGCCGAGTGCCAAGGCGCAGGTCCCCGAGACCCTCCAGGAGGCCCCAGCAAAAGCGGGCCACGAAAACCACCTCCATCCTCGCCCAGCTCCCTGGCCGCGACGCGGCGCCGCATGGCCTCCAGCGCTGGGGGGAGCTCGCCCTGCTGGGCAGGGAGGTGAACAGGACGTCGCCGAGGCTGCTGGGTCTGCAGCAGCCGCAGGCGATCCACATCTGAAAGGACATGGAGGACCACCCCTGGCGCACGATCGGACTGGGGGTGGAGGCCTCGCATCATTCTGCCACGACGACAACGCGTGGCAAAGGAAAACCAACGACCTGGACATTCATTCTCGAGTCGACGGCTGAGGCGATCAGTACTATAAGCCCCACAGCGACGACAGAAAACCAGAGAGGGACCGCTCGAAAGACGAGTGAACACCAAAGAATGGCCCATCCTCTCTCGGCCCCTCAAAAACTTAAAGTTCCTGCGTTTCCCAGGGCAGCCCCTCATCTCAAGCCTGGCCGCACGCGTGTCGACTGCTCGGGCTTGACAATCGTGACAGATGAAGCTACCCTGAGTGCCTGGGACCGCCGTCCAGGCATGCCAGCGATCAGCGCCTATCTCTCGGGGTCGGGGAACCTTTGGGCGAGCAGGGAACTGAGCGAAAGGGAAAAGGGGCAAAACCGCCCCCACGACTCTCGCCGCAGCTCGGGCCCTGTCGATCAGCCGATCGAGATAATCAAGGCCCCCCTGACTATCCCGAGCATGGAGCAATACAGCATTCTTAGCATATAAGTCAGCCGCTCGATTCGCGAGGCCGATCCGCCTCTCCGACGGCGGCAGAGCTTCGATGACTTCGAGGCTCCGATGAGCAGGGGTGTGAAACGCCTGTCCAATGAAAGGGGCCCCTTCCAGCTCAAAGAATCCGCGTCGGAGGCCCGCGTACTTCGAGCGGCTCGACAAAACCTGAGACTGACTCTGATTGTGCAACCGAACAACGCCAAGGCAATCAGAGTGAACCTGGACGGGCTGACGAATAACGAAAGCGGGAGCAATAATTGCCATCTGTTCAGCAGCCTGAGGGGTCTGAGGCAGGGATGGCCAGACAGGCCCATGGAATCGCGCTACTATCTCCTCGGACCCCGACCGCAAATACACACCAGCATAGGCCGCCCTCGAGAGCTCACGGATGGGGCTTCGCGTGCACGACCCATCCACGACGACGTCGACGACATCTCCCAACGCCGAGAGGTCCTCAAGGGGCCGGCCATCCTGATAAAACACGGCAGGATACAGCTGGTCAGTCGGGGGCTGGAGGTAGCACGACGGATGCTTAAAAGCCAGGCGGGTCCACAAGAGATCTTCGCGCCCCGCCTGCACAGCCTCCGCGATTATCTCCGCGCCACACGTACTTTCTCTGGCCTCGACCACCTCAGGAGCCTGACAGCACCACAACCTATGATGGAGGCCGTCGGCCCCAGCGCACAGAGGGCACTTCCCATCAAACTCATATCCAAGGGATTTCAAACGATCACTAGTGAACACAGCCTTAGTGAAACAGCTAGCTATAGCATACTTCTGACGTGCACTATACTTCTGCGACCTACACACACACGAGCGCACTAAATCAGCACATACGCGTGCACTATCACCCTGCATGCCTAAGCTACGTGCCATATCACGCTCATGCTGTCTCTGGACGGCCTCACGCAATAGGTGCTTGATGAGGGAAGGGGAGGTATACAGTAAAGAGAGCTCGACTCCTCGATCGTCGATCCACTCCGAGAAGTTCTTGGGCTCCCAGCTGACCCTCTGGAGGCACATCAACATTCGGACGATCGGGCCCTTCGTCTTTCTCCAAGGCATCTCAGGATCCCATTTATCGTGCACCTGCCGAAACATATCTGCAAGCTGCGGCATAGTGAAGAGAGATCGCTCCTGCGCAACCGCCGTCTGCCAGAGCGTGGCAGCCCACTGCACCGCGGGCGCCACAGCAGCATCAGCAACAGGGTCGCCGTGAAGCACACACTTCGCCACTAGCGAGGCCCCTCGATGCGAGGGCGTCTTGAAACTGAGGAGCGTAGCACGAGCCCGTCGGAGCTCATGGTCGCTCATGCCCAGCACCACACTGCCGTAGGACAAGGCTGGCTTCGAGCCACCAGTGTGAATCTTAGACATCCGATGCTGTCCATGTGCAAGCCATCGTCGAAAACGCAAGACTCGATGATGTCGAAGCTTGAATTGCCGAAGCCGAAGCCGTCGCTTACGAAGCCCCCCTTTAGCCGACCGAGATTGCCCTGGAGGAAAGTCGACCCCAAGGTTGAGCGACGCCGACGTAACCGCACCTTCAGGCAAGCCTCGAACGCGAAGTTGATGAGCCAGAGATTTCGCGAGCGCAGCCGAGCTAGCTACCGTGACTGCCTTCGACTCCGAGATATCCGCCTTAAGCTCATGCTGAAACATGTGATGGAAATCGGCTGCTGCTGCAGACACCGCTCGAAGTAGGCCAGCTTTATCCCCCGTCCCCAATATCGTGTCGTCGTCGATGTACGAGGATAAGCGAATCGTCGGGTGTCGCATCGTGAAAGCATCGAAGGCCTCGAGCGCATACACCTTCACGAAAGCATCGTTGAAAACGTCGCCTGCAGGGAGGCCGCTGGAGGCGCAAAGAGCCACACTGTGAAAAGCTGGACCTAGACGAACAAGTCTGGGGCACCTCCACAGGTTGCACATAGTCTTAACGATGACCTTAGGGATACCACATCTATACGCTCTATCTCGTAGAAGGTCGAGCTGGAAGGATTCGTAGTACTTCTTCCCGTCCCACTGAACTCCCAAGACAACCTGATCCCTGGTCTCCGCCACCTCCGAAAGGGCCGCCTGGGCCCAAACGCAAGCTTCAGCACTCTTACCCGCCCCAAAAGCCCAGTAGTCCCTCTCCGTTTCGGCAAAGAAGGGGTCCAGCATGGGGCGGCGCAGCCTTTCCCAGACGCGCGCAAAACTAGCGAGCAGTAGGATAACACGACGCCCCCCTGTGGGCTTATATATAAGCGGAAAAAACCATCCACATAACATGCCGCGGGAAGAGCCCAAGCCTTTCCGCCGCTTCGTACAGAACACCAAGGGTGGATATGCCAGCATCTCCCAGCAGACAGATGTGCTTCGGATGGAACCCATCCAAAGTCGACGCCGTGAACTGACGCAACTTTCTGGATGCACTGCGGATCTCATCAATCGAAGCCCGCGGAAAACACTCACGATCAGGTACTTCAGCCGCAGGCGGAGAAATCGATGCATGCCACTGTGCCTGCAGCGCCTCCGCCTCACTGGCAAGAAGATCATCAGGCCGACTCGAGAATGCACCCGGAGAGCGCTCGACGATGCTGGGTTTCCAGATCTGCTGAAGCCGAGCGATGTTATGCATAAGCTTAGCTGAGCCTTTCAAGGCCTCGTCGCACCACTGGTTCCACGACTGTGCACGCAGCTTGGCGGCTGCGTTGGCGGCGTGCTCGAACTCCGCGACCATGAAAGCTGAAAAGGACGAAGCTTGATCCCACCATGGATGATCCAGCTGCGAGGGGTAAGATCGAAGCAGGTCGCGGAAAGCTTGCACCTGCGCATCAAGTCGAACGCCCAGTCCTTCTCCTAGATACTCTTCCGACAGGCACGCATGATGTAGCTCAAGCCCTGCAGCATTCAGATGCAAGATGGGAGCCTCTTTGATCGTAACTTCGAACTCATGCCAAACAAGGGTATAACCACTGCCATCCACGACAACTTGAGACATCATCAGCGGCGCGAAACTTGCGCCCAAGAACTGGCACACATCGGCGAGCCAAGTATCGATCTCGAGTACCCGACCCCAAAAGGAAATCCAGCACCTGTGCAAGCTCCATTTCAGCGTCCTGCAAGAAAACGGTCCAGGCATGGTTGAGCTTCTGCCAGGCCGCGCGCACCTCATCATGCTCAGCAGCATATACAGCATGGTCAGCCAGATCTCCGGCCGCACTGCACGACCGAGGTGCACGTCGAGGGCCGACAGGTGGAAGAACAGGAAGCCGCACATGCGAACAATAGACCAATGGCTGTAGCTCCAATACGCCAGGCCGAAGGTGCAGTCGCACAGGTTTGCGCGGCCCTCCATGCCACGACTGCAAGACCCGAACTTGATCAACTAAGCGTACCATATCGTGAGAGCCAAGGAAGTAGTCGATCGTCGAAGCCGAACTCGGCATGATGCAGGTGTGCCGCGTGGGGACCACCGCAATCAATCCAGCCTTGCGAGTGAAGCCCGACTCCTCGACGGCCTGAGGCTCCACATTCCATTCAGCTCCAGCTAAGATGGTGCCAGACGATTTAGTCGCGCTCGAGCCCAACATCTTTAAGATATGCATGTTGGTCGCATCAAGGCCCACTGCACAATAAAGATACGCCGAGTACGCCGTGAGCTCGGGCCAGCCAGGGATGTCAACCTGGACCGAAATCAATCTGCCGCGGCAAATCTCGCCACCAGTGGGATTCCACCGCAGGCCCAATTCGAATCGAACAAAGACGGCAACCCCAGCAGAGTGTGAACCTCGGACGCGCTCGAAGGAAGGACTGCACAACATCCGATAACCAATAGCACGAGCTGCGCGATGAAGATCAGGAACCGCACCTTCCGCCGTGCCAATCTCCTGCGCACAAACAATCAACGAATTCGAAGCACGATGTCGCTCAAGAAGTGTGGCGCGGCAGTTACCGTTGAACGACTCGAAAAATGAACATTATCCTCTGCAGGAGTGTCACAGAAACCTTTGTGCTGCGGTACCACATGCCCATCAGCGGTGACAGGGGGCCCACTCAAATACGGCATCGTCGTAGAGCACCCGCCCAGGCTCCTGAGACGCTCCCCCGTATTAAGTCCTTGGACACCCCACCCATATGGGCACGGAGGGTCTGCAGTCGCCTGGGCTCGAGACGAACCTGCAATCGTCGAACATGAGGGGGCACCTCCTCCAGCCGATCGGCTGCCACCAGCAGGGCCGCGTCCAGCAAGGGTCGCGGGCCCCCCCCCAATCATGAGGGCAACTGGCGTCAGCCCTCTCAGCCTTCGCTGGAGGCCCCCCTGGGGATGACATTGGTGATCCCGTGGCCGAAGGAGGATGAGCAGCGTGCCAGCGTAGGTCATCAGGAAGACTTCCTCTGGCGCTTGACCCCCATGGCCTGGAGCTGCTCCTCAAACTGGCGCTTGTCCCCCGCGAGCTTGAAGAGCTCCTCCACTTCATCAGCGGACAGGCCATCGAACATGGGCGAATCGGCCTCACCCTGTCCTGCTGGCGGGCCGTCAGAGGCCTCAGCAGGCGGCGCAGCATCCTGTGAAGTAGGCGGCGGCGCCGACTCCTTGAGCAGCTGCTGGTACTTCGCGAACAACGGGTTCTGCAATAAGTCCTTGACATCAGCGTTCGCGTCCAGGACTTCCTGCGAGAGGATGGGGCCAGGCGCAGGCTCCGCCGCAACGGGCATCGTCCTGCGCAGCTCCACAGCGAGGGCATCAACCTCGCGCTGCATGGCGTTCTCCCTCTCGACCAGGTCAGCAAGGGCAGCCTGGGCCTTCGTGATGAGCTCATGCTGAGCCACCACCGCAGCCTTGGCCTTCTCGAGCTTTCGAGCTTCTTTTGTGCTGACTGGAGTCGAAAGGCAGCGTTGGTATGTTGTTGAAGAGGCGGCCTGCTGCTGCGCTGGGCGGCACGGGCCTCGCGCAGCTGATCTTGCAAGCACTTCTTCGCTGGCGACCTGCTCCATCTGCTTGAGGGCATTCTCCAAGGACTCGATCCTGCTTGCTCGCACATCGTCAGGAGCATCTGGGCGAGAAGCAGACTGACCGTGAGCAGCGCCACCAGTTGCCGCTGAGTCCTGCTGTACCCCCGCAGCCTTGAGCCGCTGGTCAAGACGCTTGTCCAGGGCCTGGGTGATCTGCCTGACGAGGTCTGGAGGCGGGCCCGCCGCCCAGCGCCCACTCGGCCCCCGCGGGGCATTGGTAGGCGGCGACTGCTCCCACTCCTTGGCGCTCTTCCTCTCTGCCTGAACCACACGCTGAGGAGCAGCAGCACCGCAGAGACATTTGATACGGCAAGCCCAATTCGCAGTGCGAGTGCAGTGCGAACAGGCCCATAGAGGCTGTCGAGGGCCTCTGAGCACGGAACCATCGCCTGACATGCTGCGGGTGTCGTGGCGACGGTTGAAAGACGGACAGCTTTTGGCCCGCCGACGCAGGCCGAGGAGGAGGAGGAGGAGGAGGAGGAGGAGGAGAAGGGGTATGTGAGGTGGGGTATAATCAACATCGGCCACAGCTGCTGCTGCCATCACCACCACTGCGACGCGTTATCCACCCACAGTCATCGCGTCACCATGAGGAACGCCAAACCAGGATCGAAGGGGTTATACGGCCACGGCGAGACTCGAACGGCTCGGCAGCCAGAGCCCTCCCGAGCCCCAAAATGGTCACTACTTCAGCCTTGCGTGACTGTACCGCCATCGAATACACAGGCGAACCACTGCTTCTACCCACCGCCACCGAGGAAACAAACGCCGTGACGAGGCTGGGGAGGGATGGGAGATAGCAGGGGAGATGTCGACCCCTATCCCAGGCCTCGTGGGGCTGTCGCACGGACCAGAAAATTGGGGGCCCGCCCTGGGATACACGATTGGGGGGGGCGTCCATCCTGGATAGGGGTGCGTGCGAAGAGCCCCCTGGGGGTGAATCCCAGGGTCGTCCCCTCATTTCTGAGCGGCCACGACTTTTCGGGCGGAACTCGGGGATTGGGAAAGAAACGTCGCCTGCGAGGAGAGGGAACATCGAATGAGAGGGGACATTACAGTCAGCGCACTACCAGAAGGAACGCTGCAGGAGGAACGAAGGGGCTGTTCAGACCATGGCGAGCTTCGGCCACGAATCTGTTCCACGACCCAGATCCGAGGAGCGGCCCAAACAACAGAGCCCCTCCTGAGCCAGGAGTGGTCCTGAATTCAGCGTTCGGCATAAACGACGTCAACATAAACTATTGGCGCTCCGCGTGGATTTTGCTGGATCTGCGCTGGAACCCCTTCCTGGCGCGCTGCGCCAGGGGCGACGCCAGAGGCGCCGCCGGGGGGGCCCCAGCGCGGATCCAAGAGATCCGTGCGGAGCGCCAACAGTCTAACCAGAATTTGGCGAACCCAGCGGTGGCGACGAGAGCCTCCCAGGAGGCCCAGAAAGGGGAAAAAGAGGGAAGGGTAGCTGTATGGGCACCTTTTCCTCATCTGGCCTCCTGAGCCTGGAGTGGTCCCTGTTGCAGCGTCCTGACTGTACAAGTGGTGCCAGCGGTGACCGTCCGCCGAAGGTGGTCGCCCGCTCTTTGGACGCCCGAGATGGGTTCGGAAAACATGGGTACGATGCCCAACAATTCGTATTGTCCAAAACCGGCAACGGCGGCTGTGCGGCAGGGGCCTCCCGTCTTCAAAGAACCACGTCCGCGGCGGCGCGGACAGTGAGTCCTCATCAAAATGAACAGAAGCTGCCGTCGGTCTTTGTGCCCGTTCGTTCCGCACCCGTTTCGATCGTCCCGATCCTTATGCCAGCGTCCTGACTGTACGAGTGGTGCGAGGGGGGGAGGAGGGAAGGCTTCTTAGAAGAAGGCTGCTTCTTAGAAGGAGGCTGCTTCTTAGAAGGCGCCAGCCTTACATTTACAGACAAGGCCCGCGCCTCCTGAGAAGCAGGGGTGACTCCGAGACGCCTTCGCCCCTTACCCCTGGCGGACGCCCAGGGCGCCAGGGCGCCCGAAGCCACAAGACGCCCGAGGCCCCAAGACGCCCGAGGCCCCAGGACGCCCGAGGCCCCATAGGGCCTGAGGCCCCAAGCCTTGAGCAGGGACCGACCGTCCCGGCTTGCCTTTAGTCCTACCACGACATGTTCTTAGAACCCAGAGTTCTAAGAACAAGAGTTCTAAGAACAACAACGCTGTTCTTAGAACGTGGACCCGATGTGCTAAAATAAGACGGCCTCCAGCCAGACATGTTCTGAGAACATTTCGTGGGAACCACCAGGGGCTCTCAGAACACTGTTTGGTAGGGCTATAGGCGAGCCGAGACGCCTCGCCACTGCTTGACCCATAGGGCCCGAGGCCCCGAGACGCCGAAGGCCCCGAGACGCCGAAGGCCCCCTCCGCGCGTGGCTGACCACGGCGGCGCCCCGGCTGCCGCCGGGGGGGCCCAGCGCAGATTCAAGACATCCGCGCGGAGGGACAATAATTTTATGCTCATGCCGTTCTTTCGTCTTCTTCTTCTCCTTCGAAGGTTCTCGGTCCAAGTTTCGGGCACACGCTCGGTCACCGAGGTGCTTTTCCAGGGGGAACGAGAGGAGGAGGAGGAGGAGGAGGAGGAGGAGGAGGAGGAGGAGGAGGGGAGGAGGAGGAGGAGGAGGAGAGGAGGAGGGGGAGGAGGGGGAGGAGGAGGGGGAGGAGGGGGAGGGGAGGAGGGAGGGAGGAGGAGGAGGAGGAGGAGGAAGGAGGAGGAGGGAGGAGGAGAGGAGGAGGAGGAGGAGGAGGGGGAGGAGGAGGGGGGAGGAGGGGGAGGGAGGGGGGGAGGAGGAGGGGAGGGGGAGAGGAGGAAGAGGAGGAGGAGGGGAGGGGGGAGGAGTGGGAGGAGGAGGAGGAGGAGGGAGGAGGGAGGAGGAGAGGAGGAGGGAGGAGGAGGAGGAGGAGGAGGGAACTGGATGAGAGAAAGAGCGCAGCAAGAGATGAGTCGGGCTGGGCGAAAGGGGGGGATGGCAAAAGGGGGGTTTGAGAATCAGCTCTCGTAGCTGATTTTCGCAGCCCTCCCGGCGCCGGGAGGCGCCCATGTGTCGAGGAGTGGGCCCGGCGGCGGAGCCGAAACCAGCTGCACGCAGCAGATTTCGTATGACCCCCCCTTTCCCTGTCCTTACGTCGGGCCTGTCCCTCTGCAGGGGGAATATTCAAAAATAGTAAAACAAGAGTCTGGGGGCGATGTTGTGAGCATGTTTGGCCATTCTTGGAATATGTTTCCCGTATTTTTCGTTGTTCGTCCAAAATCCCCCTGTAGGGGGACAGGCCCGACCTAACCCTGTCCCCCCCCCTTTCGTTCGGCCCGCTTGTCCTCCCGGCCGCCCGCCGAGGGGGCCGCGGCACCTCGCCCGCGTCCTGGAGCGAGAGCGAGGCGCGGGGGGGCCCCTCGCGGAGGGGGGGCAGCGGCACGTGCCCGGGATGGGCCAGGCGGCCCCTCTTGAGAGCTCGGGGGCCCTTAACACGACGCGAAGATCGGGACAAAATCGGATCGGGATGACTCGAAATTTCTGAGAATCGGCGGGTTTGGAGGATGTATTGTGCGCCGCGGCCGCTCCAGAGCGTTCCGGAACGCTCTGAGAGCGCTCCGGAACGCTCTGGAGCGATTTATCCCGATCCTAGCCCTGTTTTAGCCCTCCGACCCGGGTCAATCCAGACCCGGGTCAGTCAGGCCCTGCAGAACCCTGCACAAAAAGTCCTGCAAACTCCTGCAGGATCCTGCACCCAAGCCCGGGTCAGTGCGACCCTGGCCCCGCAGGATCCTGCAAGATCGGGCGCTCTGGCTGACCCCCGTTTGCGTTGACCCCCGTCTCACGGCTCCCGAAGAGCCTCTCGGGCCCGTGGCTCCGGCCGTCGCTCGGGAGGGCGCGGGCCCCCCCCCGCGGACGCCCTCGGGGAGGCGCCGAGGGCGGAGACCGTCCCGGGGCAGCCGGACACCTGCGGAAGAGCGGGCGGTGACACAGGTGAGCATATCTCTAAAGGGGCCCTGGGACACACAAATAAATCCACACAAGTAGAAGCATTCCCCATATTTCCACATATGTTCGGGGTTTCTGTCTTCCTCCCCACTTCCCATATTTTCCTATATTTTCGGGGGAATCGACGACGAATTGTGTCTATGTGATTGCTCCCCTCCTGAATCTCGCGCGATGGTTGCTGCATCATGGAGCGCTGTCAGAGCTCACGACCTGCTGCACCGTTTTGGCTCAAGGGAAGAACGCTGCAAGAGTTCACGATATGCTGTCCCGTCTTGGCTTGGTGGTCTCCAGACCAGGTGGTGAGATACCCGGTGGTGACCCGATTCCCCCCAAAAATCGGGAGCCTCGAGACGGGGGTCAAAGCAAACGGGGGTCAGCCAGGGCGCCAGATTCTGCAGGATCCTGCGAAGAACCCCTCTGGCTGACCCGGGTTAGGGAGCCGCTCGTGGCCGCGAGGCGGCCGCGCATATTGGCTGACCCGGGTCTGGGAAGCCCTGCGCTGCAGTTTTTTTTCCTGCATTGCAGTTTTTGGTTTCCTGCTGACCCGGGTCTGGATTGACCCGGGTCAGAAGATCCCCGAAAAAATAATTCTGGGTCACCACGGGGTTCGGGGACACGCGGTCGCCACGAGGTTTTGCGCTTCCTGGGCCAGCCAACGCCCGAAAACCATTCTACCCCAATCGCCCAAAACTCACCACCGGGTGTTCTCACCACCACGTTCGGGGACCACCAAGTGGCTCAAGGGAGCAAGAGTCGGGTCGGGCGAAAGGGGGGGATAGCAAAGGGGGGGTTTGAGAATCAGCTCGCGTAGCTGATTTTCCCGCCATGTATCGAGGAATGGGCCCCTCGGTGAGGCCGAAACCAGCTGCAAGCAGCAAATTTCGTACCCCCCCCTTTCCCAATCCCCCCCTTTCGTCCGGCCCGAAAGAGCTACTGCGCTCTTGCTGCTGCCGCAGCGGTCTGCCCAAGGGGCCGGTCGGCCTTGGCAAGGAGGGAAAAACGCTGCAAGAGTTCACGATATGCTGTCCCGTCGTGGCTCGAGGGAGCAAGAGCTACTGCGCTTTTTTGCTGCTGCCGCAGCGGTCTGCCCAAGGGGCCGGTCGGTCCTGGCAAGGAGGGAGAGCAAAAGCCCTGCCGGGAGCGGCCCCTGGGCGCCACGTCCGGCCCCGGCTCTTATACTGACGACCTGCCAGACCACCCCAACCTCCTCCTCCTCCTCCTCCTCCTCCTCCTCCTCCTCCTCCTCCTCCTCCTCCTCCTCCTCCGGGTTGGGGGGGTAAGGGTTCCACACGAGTTTTTGTCGATGTTTCCCGACCCCCCCCCCCACTGGAAATCGAGGGCAAGTCTGAGCCTTCGGGTTGGGTTGGGGTGGTTTGGTGGGTGGCGACTTACTCCCGAGCCGTTTTGTGGGCAGCCCCTGGGCCCGAGGGGAGTCTCTATCCAGGGCCAGGGCATGGCGAACGATCTCGGGGCCCGTTTCGCGTAGGACCCGT
>CAUYUJ010007834.1:0-25000 GCA_963575745.1 Prorocentrum cordatum
CTCCTCCTCCTCCTCCTCCTCCTCCTCCTCCTCCTCCTCCTCCTCCTCCTCCTCCTCCTCGGGTCTTCGGCGGCCGCTCGGGACGGTCCGGGCACCCCCGTAGAACGCCCTCGGCGAGGCGCAGCTGCTGGCAAGCACCCCCGTCACGGGGTGCGCCTGGCGCGCCCCTCGGCGAGGCGAGGGGCCAGGGCATCCCGTAATTTTATGCGGGCGAGTCCCCCTACAGATGGATTTTCCACTAAAAACAGAAAATACCCCCAAAATACCCCAAGATGGCCAAAAAATACTCAAAACATTGTCCCCAGACTATTTTGGGACTATTTTTTGACTTTTGTTTTGTGTACTTGGTATGTTTCGTCGAAAATCCCCCTGTAGGGGGACAGGCCCGACATGACCCTGGTGGCCGAAGCGCCCTCCCCCAGGCGCAAGGCCGCGCGTGGGAGCAAGCGGCGCGGCGGCACGTCCCCAGACACGCTCGCGTCGTACAAAAAATCAGGACGAACGGATTTTGGCTATTTTCGGCCCCGGGGGGGTCCTCGCCGGGCCTCGGGACCGTCGGGAAACGACTCAGGATGAAAAGCCGGTCCCGGGGAAAGGGTCGGGACTTCCAGGGACGCCGTCCTGAAAAAATCAGGACGTCGCATGTCTGGGTCCAATCCACAGCCTTTGTTTTGGATCGAGCCTCAAGCGAGAATAGGAGAGGCTACGCGTTTCGCCCCTGGCTGCCTACCGAAGTGTACCGGAGGTGGCAATTGTCCGTGCCATTGCAATACCTTCGTATCTGCTTCGGGCGAACGCCATCGCCACGCAGCCCCTGGTGGACCGTCGAAGCGGGAAGCCGGCGGTTCTTGACCTGGCGCTGCCGCGGTCGCGGCCTTTGCAGGAGATCTACTGGTCAGCTCTTCCGCCGCTGAAGAGGAACAAGCTAGGGCTCGGACCTCAACCCTTACGGCGTGCTCACCGAGAGCCTTCTCTACCTGCTCAGCCAGCCCCTCCTGCTTTCCCAGACATGCGACGTCCTGATTTTTTCAAGACGGCGTCCCTGGAAGCCCCGACCCGTTCCCCGGGACCAGCTTTTCATCCAGAGTCGTTTTTTGACGGTCCCGAGGCCCGGCGAGGACCCCCCCGTGGTCCGAAAATCGCCAACAACCTTTCGTCCTGATTTTTTTTTTTACGACGCGAGCATGTCTGAGTGCAGGGAGTGCCGTGTCGTGCGACGGAGCCTCCGAGAGCGTGCACGGCGAGGAGGTTTCGTGTTGGGGTTCCACGGTATCCCTGCCACGCACGGCTCCGCTGGTGGACTTCTACGGGCCCACCATCCTTGCTGAATCCGAGGCTTGTTTGAAGTCGGGCGTGTCCCCCTGCAGAGGGATTTTCGACGAAAAATAAAAAGTACTCAAAAAAAATACTCCCCAATGGTCAAAAAATACTCCAAAAATAGTCCCCCAGACTATTTTTGCCTATTTTTTTGTATTCCCCCTGTAGAGGGACAGGCCCGACTTAATCCTTGTTGCATTGGTGCGTGCAGGCATTCGGACAACATCGGTGAACCGAGCGCCATGTTCTACGCCTTGGCTTCCGTACGCTATCATATCCGTACATCGTCGTCTTCACCTTCTGCACCATTTTTCATCGAGTATGGCTCGGAGCACGCGGCCAACATAGCACGCAGACTTCCGAGAGCACGCCAGAGTATCAGGCTAGCCCTGCATGTTCGGCGCCTGGTTGATGAGCTTATCCAATGCCCAGTGCGGCGGAAATCGGAATCTCACACGGGACTGCTCCTGAACCACCGGGCTGATGAACTCGCGGCGTGTGGTGCGAGTGGACCCTTCAGTGGCCTGCCAGACGCACGGAGGTGGGCAAGCTCAGCAAGTTGATCATCAAGACCGGAGGTCAGGCAGCCCCTGACTGTATCCCTGCACGCGTCTCGCCCCCTGGGGGCCCTTTGGGCCTACAAGCCTAACGGGTAGCATCGAGAGAGCATTGTCGACGATAGGACCGGAGGTGGAGCGGACGTATGCCGTGTACAGCGCGGAGTTCAAACAACTCGGATGCGGAGCGGAGAGGTGCAGAGTACAATGGGGGCTTCACAATGTACAAGACATACATACATACATACATACATACATACATACATACATACATACATACATACATACATACATGTTTCTCGAACAAAAACTGCACACTGTATCTCTCCGCTCCGCCTCCGAACCGACGTCCTGAGCTCCCAGTAGGCGGTGGACATGGCCGCCCTGCCGCGCTCCGCGCGCCATGGGAGGGGAGTCCGGCGCCGATCCGAGAAAGCCGCGCGGACCCCCGACAGATGACGTTCACGCCTGTTCGATTCCGGGCCGGACTCGAGAGGATTGGACCTCTGCGACGAACATAATGCCTATACGACCACCCTTCGGGTGATAAGGAGGTTGGGTGGGGCGGGGGGGGGGGGAAGGGGGGGCAACCAACATCTGACTCGATCGATCTCGCTATCGATCTCACTCAACGAGACACCACGGGACACCACGGGACACTTGTCGATCCCACTATCGTTCTCACTATCGACCTCACTCAATGGGACACCACGGGACACCACGGGACACCGCGGGACACCTCTCGATCTCACTGTCGGTCTCACTACCGATCCCACTATTGATCGCACCCAACGGGACACCATAGGACATCACGGGACACCACAGGACACCACATCGATCTCACGATCGATCTCACGATCGATCTCACTCAACGGGACACCACAGGACACCACAGGACACCTGTCGATCTCACTATCAATCTCACTATCGATCTCACTTTCTGGGACACCACGGGGCACCTCGGGGCACCACATCGATCTCACGATCGATCTCACGATCGATTTAACTCAACGGGACACCACGGGACACCACGGGACACCTGTCGATCTCACTATCGATCTCACGGTCGATCTCACAATTCGGGACACCACGGGACACCTCGGGGCACCACATCGATCTCACGATCGATCTCAGTATCGATCTCAGTATCGATCTCACTGTCGATCTCACTTTGGGACACCACGGGACACCACGGGACACCGCGGGACACCGCCGGACGGACGGACGGACGGAGGAGCAACATTTGTCTTGGCTTCGCCCGAGCAGCGGCAGGTTCATTCGTCGCGTCGCGCGCCCACCTACCGTCGCCTCGCCCGCACGCACGACACGAACGAAACGAAACGACTTCCCGGCTGGGGGCTCCCGGCCCGCAGCGATCTCACCCCCCCACCTCCGACGAACCCTGCGCCTGCGGGCCCCATCGACGCCGGGGCACTGGACACCCCCGCCCGGGCTCACTTCGCCGCAGAGCGCCCTTCGAACTCTGGACCCTGGCTGAATATCTGGCCTGCAGAGGCAGCGTTTACATGCGCGCCCTGGGGGCGTGCAATTCTCAAGAGGACCGCGGGGGCAGCGAACAGTGTTATCCTCGATGGCAGCGCCAGCATCAAGCGACAAGGCCTGCTCAGCCAATGTCGCCCCGGGGAACTCTCGGGGGATAGGGGATAGGCTGCGTCGTCTGCGGAATGGTGCACGCCCGACCACGAATCGGCCGTTTGAAAGCCACATCAGTTGGCCGTTTTCGATATGTTCCGGCATCGCTGCGCATCCTCGCGCGGCGAACAACGCGCAGCGCTGCTCGAAGCAACGCCTCGAGCGGAAAGACAGCGGAAAAGCATACATGCTAACTGGCCCCCCCCCCAGTTTAGGTTCCTGGAAACCCTCCCCCAAGCCCCCAGACCATCAATAACTAATCTGGACGGAAAACTGTCCCCAAGAAAACTATAGGGACCGCTGGAGCCGCGGATCGAGCAAACCGTTCTGGCGGGTGTCTGGGTTCGCGCCCCCTTGCTAACGTCCGCTTGTGCTTACCCAAAACACACGGGGCGCGTGATTTGTTCTAGTGGTTCGCGGGGGGGGGGGCGCCCGCCAAATTGAAACACACGACAACGGCGCCGGCGATTCGCGCCGAGTCCCGGCCGAGAGCTGGACGGCGACAGGCGCGACGCAAGCGGCGCCGCTTCAGCGGAGGGGGACAGCAGCGCCTCCGCGATAGCGGGGCGGTTGGGTCAAAATGACTTCAGACAGGAGAGAGAGAGAGAGAGAGAGAGAGAGAGAGAGAGAGCGAGAGAGACAGAGAGAGAAAGAGAGAGAGAGAGAGAGAGGCGGGGGGAACGGGCGCCTCAGCTGGCGGGCGGTGCCGACATGACGAACAACAAAACGGGAAGAGAGGGGGGAGGACCGGCAAAGGCAGGCGGAAAGAGCGACTCCTGTTCCTTCGCCCCCCCTCAACTAACATGTGTCCGACGACGACGACGACGACGGCGGCGGCGGCGGCGGCGACGGCGACGGCGACGGCGACGGCGATGGCGACGGTGGACGGACAGCGACGCAATGCACGACGACGACGACGCACTGCGGATGCCGCCCCAGGGCGGGGGTGCGGCGTAGGCCCGCTGTCGTCGACGACCCGACGACGGCGACGACAGCGACGACGACAACGACGCACTGCGGATGCCCCATGGGGGTGCGTGTGGGGGGGTTGCGCAGGCCCGCTGTAGTCGCTGTAATCGCTGTAGTCGCTGTAGTCGACGACGACGACGACGACGACGACGACGACGACCACGACCACGACGACGACGACAACGACTGTGGCACGTCAATAATCAGCGTGAGAGGGGAAAGAGTTCGCTCCAGATGTATACGATCCCTATAACCCTGAGAGGGCTGGATAATGCTTGGGGGCTATTTCTCCCAAGGAACAATCAAGTGTGGGCTACCCTACACGCGAAAGGATTTGTGCATCTTCTCATGAGGATTGCAAAAAGGAGTCAGTGGTGCGGCTGTAGTCGTGATTGCAGTCGTTGTTGTAATCCTGATTGCGGTCGTAATCGCAGTCGTGGTTGTAGTCGTAATCGTAGTCGTGGTTGTAGTCGCAATTGCAATCGCAATGATCGTCGTCGTCGTCTTTGCGCGGCCGGGCGGATGAATAATCAGTTTCCGCTATTGATGGGACCCTAGTCTTTCAATACTGTAAGGCCGCCGAACAAATGATTAGTTACCCCTTAAAGGAGGGGGGGTATCTAAAGACCGTTAGAGGTTAACAGCTTATATCCGAAAAGCAATCGTTTTGAAGTTGCCGTGCAGGGGGGGTACCCGATCCCCTCGGCGGCTCCCGCGACGACACCACGGCGCAAGTGATGGAAAACAATGTTTCTTGCCCTGCGGGGTCTATTCATCAGCCCCGGGGAAGGGGGTGGATCCACCATTTGTTAATCAAAAGCGGACAATACACAAACTCAATGGGCACACCCCGTGGAATTACGGAAGGGACGGCAACGACGAGCTTCTGCGTGGCAAACTTCGGGCGCCCAGTGCCGCCGCTTCCTCGAGCTCCGTCTGCGAGCCACTGGGACCGCCCCCGCTGCAAAGCATCCCCCATCCTGTCCCCCGAAGTCCCGACCCTTTCCTGACTCCGAATATGTTGTACTTTGCTTGGTCTTCCGACGTCGGAAATGCACCCACACGATGCGAATGAGTAGGACATAGATTTCCGACTAAAACAATTCTGGAGTAGGGCGGACATGTCCGCAAAAGTAGAATGGAAACAACGAGGGCACGGTAAGTAGGGCGCAAATCGACATCAGAGGAGCTTGAAGTATTGGGCGGGAACTTAGGGCATAGCCAAAAAAGTATGCGGACAAGGCAAGGTCTGGAGACCAATTCCCCGGAACCCGCTTCTCATCCTGAGTCGTTTTCTGACGGCCCCAGGGCCCGCCAGCAACGGCCCCGAAAGGAACTGGGGCTTGCGTCCACTCACTCGGGTCTTCGGCGGCCGCTCGGGACGGTTCGGGCACCACTGTAGAACGCTGCTGGCGAGGCGGCGGAGGAGGAGGAGGAGGAGGAGGAGGAGGCCTCCTTCTCCTCTCCTCCTCCTCCTCCGCCTCCTCCTCCTCCTCCCCTCCTCCTCTCCTCCTCCGCCTCCTCCTCCTCCTCCTCCTCCCTCCTCCTCCTCCTCCTCCTCGGGTCTTCGGCGGCCGCTCGGGACGGTCCGGGCACTCCTGTAGAACGCCCTCGGCGAGACGCAGCTGCTGGCAAGCACCCCCGTCACGGGGTGCGCCCGGCGCGCCCCTCGGCGAGGCGAGGGGCCAGGGCATCCCGTAATGTTATGTCGGGCGAGTCCCCCTACAGGGGGATTTTCGACGAACACATAAAAATACTCCAACAAGGCGAAACAATATTTAAAGCATAGTCCCCACACTGTTTTTGGAGCATCTTTTGACTATTTTGGAGGTCTTCTTTATTTTTCGTCGACGATCCCCCTGTAGGGGGGCAGGCCCGACTGAACTGTAAGCATCGCTTGCCCCTGCCACGCGCGCCTGACGCTGCGCTGGGCGGGCCGGCCCCCGGGCAGCCTGCGGGCCCCACCACCGGGGCGCCGCGCGGCGCGGCGCCGAGCACGCCCGGCGGCACGGCCGGCGCCCCCGCGGGCGCGCCAGCGCGGCGGCGCGGCGAGCGGCGCGGCGCCGGTCGGCGGCGCGCCGCCCGGGCGGCACTGGCAGCGCGTGGAAGGCGCCGCTGCCGGGCGGGGCCGACGCCGGCGGGGCCCCCGGCGGCGCGGCGAAAGGGCCGCAGCCGGGCGGCGGCGCGGCGGCGTGGCCGGGCGGCGCGGCGTGGCCCGCGAGGGGCGCGCCGCAGCCGGGCGGCGGGTAGCCCACCGGCGGGGCGCCGCAGCCCAGCGGCGGGGGGCCGCAGCCCATCGGCGGGGGGCCGCAGCCCATCGCCGGAGCGCCGTGGCCCAGCGGGCAGCCCATCGGCGGGGCGCCGTGGCCCATCGGGGGGGGGGCCGTGGCCCACCGGCGGGCAGCCCATCGGCGGGGCGCCGTGGCCCATCGGGGGGGCGCCGTGGCACATCGGAGGGCAGCCCATCGGCGGGGCGCCTTGGCCCATCGGGGGGGCACCGTGGCCCAGCGGCGGGGGGCCGTGGCCCGGCGGCGGGAGGGTGTAGCCAAAGGGGGTCGGCGGGCCGTAGCCGTAGGCGGCGGGCGGCGGCGCGAACCCGGGCATCGGGGGTATCATGCCGTACCTGCAGGGGGAAGAGCAGCACGAGCATAAACTTTCGAAGGTCCGCGCGGGCTTCTTGGGCCGCGCGGAGCGCGCCAGGGGCGGCGCCCCCCCAGGGGGGACCCAGCGCCGATCCAAGAAACCCACGAGAACCTCCGAGCGATTATACTCGTGCCGCCTCCTGTTAATTCTTCTCCGAGCACCCCGGCGGCAGCGGTCGGCCCCACGGGTCACGCGGCTCCCGGCCGCGGTCGCGGCCGCTGTCTCTTCTCCGGCCTTCCCTGCGGTCCCTGCTGCGGTCCCTGCTGCGGCCCCCGCGGCCGCCCCTGGGCAGGCTCGCCCGCCTCGGGCTCGCCCTTCTGGGGCTCGCTCGCCTGGGGCTCGCCTGCCTGGGGCTTGGCCCGCGCTGCGGGGCCTGCGCCTGCGGCGGGGCTGCCTCGGGCGAGGCCTGGGCTCCGCTGGCCGTCGACGGCCGCTCGCCCACCGCCACCGGCGCAGCAGGCGCGGTGCCGACGGGTCCGGCCGGCTGCGCCGCCGCCGAGGCCTTCGGGGGCGGCAGCCCTGGCCGCGCAACCGCCTGGGACATCCCGCCCTTCACCAAGGCGCCGAACACGACGGCGGGGCCGGACACTAGCCCTGGGACCTTCGGGCCCCGCCCGCCCGCTGGCGCTGAGGAAGCGCCCGCGGGGACCACGCCGCCGGCGGCCACGCCGCTGCCCGCCGCCGCGCCCGCGGCCGCGGCTGCCTCGCCGCCGTCGCTGCCAGGCGCGCCGCCCGGCGTGGCCACTGCCAGGGCGGCCCTGCCAGCCGCAGCGCCGCCGCCCGCGTCCGCGGGAGGCGGGGGAGACATGCCCGCCGCCGCCTTGGACATCGCAGCCTCCGGCATCGCCGCCGCGGCCGCCGCCTTCGACACGCCCAGCGGCGGGCCCGCGGCGGGCCCGGCGCGCTCGACATCCCCACCGCGGCGCCGGCGCCTCTCGGCCCGCCCCAACGCGCGGCGGCTGCCGCCGCCGCCTTCGCGGCGGGCGGCCGCCGCCGGGACGCCCGGCGCGCCTCGCGCGGGCCCGGGCCGCCGCCGTGGGCCGCTCGGCCGCCACCGCGGCCGCGGCGGCCGCACGTGGCAGCCCCCGCCGCGGGCGGGCCCAAGGGCGCGCCCGCTGGAGCCCGCGCGGGCGGCGCGCTGGCCGGCTGCCGAGGTCGATCTCGTTTCGCAGCGGGCGGCTTCGGCCTCTACTCCGGGCCCTGGGGCCCTCACGGTTCGATCTTCTGCTCTGGAGGTGCCGCAAGAAGCGGGGGCCTGCGCTCTGGCTGCAGTGCCCCATGCGCTGTCGAGCCCCAGGCCCTGGCCCCCCTCGGCCTCGTAGACGGGGGCGCACGCTTCGCGCCCGCTCAAGTTCTAGCGCATGCCAGGGGGTGGTTCCACAAGCGGGTGCGGCCGCCAGATCGACGAGCAGAAGGAGCCAGAATCACTGTCACTCTCGAGATCATGGTCGTCACCATCATCGTCACCGATGCCACTCAGAACATCGAGATCCTCATCATCACCACCACCATCATCGTCCTCCTCCTCCTCCTCCTCATTTTCATCATAATCATAATCAGCATCAGCATCAGCGTCATCATCATCATCATCATCATCATCATCATCATCATCATCATCATCATCATCATCATCATCATCATAATCATCATCGTCGTCATCGTCATCACCACCACCACCACCATGATCATCATGATCAGCATCAGCAGCAGCATCATCATCACCATCACTATAAACAACACCAACACCCTCACGTTCACCATCACCATCATCACCATCATCATCACCAGCATCACCATCAGCATCACCATCAGCATCACCATCACCATCATCATCAGCAGCATCATCAACATAATCAGCATCAGCATCATCGTCATCGTCATCTTTCTCAGCATCAACATCATCATCAGAAACCTCCTCCTCATCATCATCATCATCATCATCATCATCATCATCATCATCTTCATCATCATCATCATCATCATCATCATCATCTTCATCATCATCATCATCATCATCATCGTCACCATCATCACCATCACCATCACCATCACCATTACCACCATCATCGTCGTCATCATCATCACCATCACCATCACCACCACCACCACCACCACGATCACAATCACCATCACCATCACCACCACCATCACCACCACCACCATCATCATCATCACCATCTGATCAGCATCATCGACACCACCATCACCACCACCACCAAAATCATTTTCCTCCTCCTCCTTTTCCTCCTCCTCCTCCTCATTCTCATCCTCATCCTCATCATCCTCATCATCATCTTCATCATTAGCATCGTCATCGTCATCATCACCATCATCAGCAGCAGCATCATCATCACCATCAGCATCACCAATCACAGACACCACAATCCTTCTCATCCTCCTCTTCCTCCTCCTCGTCATCAACACCATCATCATCAGAAGCATCATCAGCATCAGCAGCCGCAGCATCATCATCTTCATCGTCATCATCGTCATCATCACCAGCATCATCATCACCATCGCCTTCACCATCATTAGCATCATCATTACTATCACCACCATCATCATCATCAGTATCATCATCATTATCATCAGCATCGATAGCATCATGATCATCATCATCATCATCATCATCATCATCATCATCATCATCATCATCGTCATCATCGTCATCATAATCATCATCATAATCATCACCATCGTCATCATCATCATCATCATCAACATCACCATCACCATCACCATTACCATCATCATCATAACCATCTTCATCAGCGGCATCATCATCACCATCACCATCACCATCATCATCACCATCACTATAACCACCACCACCACCACCATCACAATCACAATCACCATCACCATCACCACCATCACCATCACCACCACCACCATCATCACCATCATCATCATCATCATCATCATCATCATCATCATCATCATCATCATCATCATCATCATCAGCAGCAGCAGCAGCAGCATCATCATCATCATCATCTCATCATCATCATCATCATCATCATCATCATCATCATCATCATCATCATCATCATCGTCATCATCATCATCATCATCAACATAATCTCATCATCATCATCATCATCATCATCATCATCATCATCATCATCATCATGACATGATCATGATCATGATCATCATCTCATCATCATCATCATCATCATCATCATCATTAGCATCGTCATCGTATTCGTCATCAACATTACCACCACCACCAACGCCACTATCGTCATCATCATCATCGTCATCATCATCATCATCATCACCACCACCACCATCATCATCATTATCATCATCATCAGCAGCAGTATCGTCATCATCATCATCATCATCATCATCATCATCATCGGCATCAGCATGATCTTCAGGATCAGCATCAGCATCAACATCATCATCACCATCGGCAACGACATCATCACCAGCATCATCATCATCATCATCATCATCATCATCATCAGCATCAGCATCATCATCATCATCATCATCATCATCATCATCATCATCATCATCATCATCATCATCATCATCATCATCATTATCGTCGTCGTCGTCGTCGTTGTCGTCGCCGTGGTCATCGTCGTCGTCATCATCGTCGCAATCAGCACAACATCAACATCGTCACCGTCAGTGCCATCATAATCCGCAGACCCCTTGTGGTTCTGTAGGCGAACGAGATTCGTCCCCCTCAAAATCCACCCCCAAGGCCCCCAAACGGGGCCCCAAGGGGCCCTCAAGACGGTCCAAGAATGCCCCGAGTCGCCGAATGATCGTTCCGAAACGCCCAAGATGGCTTCCGGACGGCCCGCGATACCTCCAAGACGCCCCAAGACGCCTTCGAGCTAAGAGGCATCCAACGAGGGCCCCACGAGGCAAATGTCATTGACTGTCCGGTGGTGCGTTCTTGCCATTTCGGTTTCCCGACGCTCCAAAACGGCTCCAGAGGCCTCGAAGATGGCCCCACATCGGCCCAAGAGGCCATCAAGAGGGCCCCAAAACAGCCCAAGAGGGCCCCAAGATGGCCCAAGAGGCCTGTAAGACGGAATCCCCCAAGACGGCTCCAAGAGGGGGCCCAGGCGGGGGGAGCCCGAACGGACATTTCGAGCCCGCGGCTTCGAGCGGGTCCCAAGAGGCTCCCAAGAGGCCCCAAGAGGCTCCCAAGAGGCTCCCAGGAAGCCCCGAGAGGTCCCAAGAGGCTCCCAAGAGGATCCCAAGTGGCCCCAAAGAGGCCCCACATCTGGTCTCCATAGGCCCCCGAGACCACTCCAAAGACAACAAAAAGCATCCCTGAGGAGTCTGACCCGCAATCCAGACACGGTGCCGAAAGCCATTAGATCCGCCGCCCCCTGTCGATTCATCGCAGGGGTGCCTGGCGTGCTAGATCCTCTCGGTTTTGGTTTTGGTTCTTTTTCCAAAAGAACTCCCCCTGGGGCTTCGGCCCGTCCCGCCGGGGTCCCGGGATTTTTTCCACGGACCTCAATTCCATACTTTTCTGCCCAAGACGGCTCCAAGATGGCCTCCAAGATGACCCAAGATGGCCTAGTCCGCCCAAGATGGTCCAAGACGGCCTCTAAGACGGCCCAAGAGAGTCCAAGACGGCCCCAGACGGGCCAAGAGGCCCCCCAGAGGCCTCCCAGACGGTCCAAGAGGCCTCCAAGAGGTCCTCCATTAGGGCCCGAAGAAACCCAAAATCCTTGATTTCCTTAGGTTTTGGAAGGATTTGGGAATTTGCTTCTTCTCCGCATTCCGACGGCTCAATACGGCCCAAGAGGCCCCCAAGATCGCCCAAGAGGCCCCCAAGAGGGCCCCATGACGGCCCAAGTGGCCTCCAAGATGGCCCCAAGAGGGCCCCAAGACGGCCCAAGAGGCCTCCAACACGCCCAAGATGGCCTCCAAGACGCCCACGATGGCCTCCAAGACGGCCCCGAAGCGCCCCAAGAGGGTCCCCAAGTCGGCCCAGAAAGGCCCCCCGAGACGGCTCCCGACGGCGTCAGACGTGCCAGGAACCCACCAAGATGGCCGAAGTTGGCTCGAAGCTGGCCCAAAAGGGCCCAAGAGGCCCCCAAGAGGGCCTCCAGGAAGGCCAGAAGAGGCCAACCACATTGAATATCCTTCGGTTTTTGACGGATTTTGACATTTCCTTCTTTTCGGCATTCCGACGGCCCGAGACGGCCACAACAGCCCCCAAAGATCGCCGAAAGTTCGCACAAGAGGCCTCCAAGACGACCAAGATGACCTTCAAGACGCCCACGTGTTCCCCGAAGGCTTTCCAAACCGATTCGGGGAACACTCCAAGATGGCCTCCAAGATGCCCAAGATGGCCTCCAAGATGGTCCAAGATGGCCTGCAAGTCCGCCCAAAATGGTCCAAGACGGCCTCCCGGCCGGCCCCAGAGACTCCAAGACGTCCCCAGATGGCCCAAGAGGCCCCCCAGAGGCCTCCCAGACGGCCCAAGAGGCCTCCAAGAGGTCCTCCAGGAGGGCCCGAAGAGGCCGAAAACACTGATTTTCCAAAGGTTTTTGAAGGATTTGGAAATTTGCTTCTTCTCGGCACTCCGACGGCTCAAGACGGCCCAAGAGGCCCCCAAGATCGCCCAAGAGGCCCCCAAGTGGGCCCCATGACGGACCAAGTGGCCTCCAAGATGGCCCCAAGAGGGCCCCAAGACGGCCCAAGAGGCCTCCAACACGCCCAAGATGGCCTCCAAGACGCCCACGATGGCCTCCAAGACGGCCCCGAAGCGCCCCAAGAGGGTCCCCCGTTGGCCCAGAAAGGCCCCCGAGACGGCTCCCGACGGCGTCAGACGTGCCAGGAACCCACCAAGATGGCCGAAGTTGGCTCGAAGCTGGCAAAAAGGGCCCAAGATGCCCCCAAGAGGGCCTCCAGGAAGGCCAGAAGAGGCCAACCACATTGAATGTCCTTCGGTTTTTGACGGATCTTGACATTTTCTTCTTTTCGGTTTTCCGACGGCCCGAGACGGCCCAAGAGCCCCCAAAGATCGCCGATAGATCGCCCAAGAGGCCTCCAAGACGGCCAAGATGACCTTCAAGATGCCCACGTGTTCCCCGAAAGCTTTTCAAACCGATTCGGGGAACACATGGTCCGATGGCTTGGCAGGTCTGGCCTCAACGTTCGGCCACATAGGTACTTCCAAAAAGGCAGGGGGCGGCGGTGGTTCGCCGTAGGCGTCTTCGATCCGCCGCCCCCTTTTGCTTTAGCAAAGGGGTGCCTGGCGTGCCAAATTATGTGGGTTGTGGTTTTGGTTCTTTTTCCAGAAGAACTCCTCCTGGGGCTTCGGCCCGTCCCGCCGGCCACCCGGAAGGATCTTCCAGAGGTGGTTGCAGAGGGTTTTTCCGTTCCAGACGGCTCCAAGATGGCCCGAAAGGGCCAAAATCATTAGTTTTCCTTAGGTTTTTTGAAGGATTCTGGCATTTGTGCCTTTTCGGCTTTCCGACGGCCCAAGACGGCCCAAGAGGCCCCCAAGACAGCCCAAGAGGCCCCCAAGAGGGCCCCAATGACGGCCCAAGTGGCCTCCAAGATGGCCCCAAGCGGGCCCCAAGACGGCCGCGCCGGGTGCACAGCAGCAGGACGCCGGAGTCCTGGCCGCGGGGGGAAATGAGAAAAACAATGCATCCACTGCGCAGGAAGGCAGGCGGGAGCCAGAAATATACCAAAAACAGTGATTGTCCTTAGGTTTTTAAGGATTTTGACATTTGCTTCTTTTCGGCCTTCCGACGGCCCGAGACGGCCCAAGAGCCCCCGAAGATCCGCTGCGCAGGGAAGGCAGCGGGAGCTGCTCCCAGGCAGCCGGCGGCCCAAAGGGGCCGCTGTCCGCACGGGCGGCCCGGAGGGGGGGCCGCAAAAAAACGTGCAGCGCGCGGACTGGCCGGCCTGCCAGCGTCAGAGCGCTGGGCAGCTGAGCTGGGCCAGCCGCCAACCAATACCGTCAGCTCCAATACCTTAGAGGAAAAAGAACTATGCACATACACCGATTCTGGCCAGGCCCATCCTGAGCCCAGGATCGGTGCATACGCCCTCCTACCTTGGCCAGGAAGGCATATACACCGATCATGGGTCAAGGATGGGCCTTGCCAGGATCGGTGCATGTGCATAGTTCTCTTCGCCCGATACCTGGCGCAATCCTGTTCCAGAGGCGCCGGCGGGGGGAGGGAAGTCGAGGAAAAGACCCTCCCCCTACAGACTGAGGCCGGGCTGGTGCGACCAACCGCACCACGGAAACCACCAACGCCCCAAGACGGCCCAAGAGGCCTCCCACACGCCCAAGATGGCCGACGAGACGCCCAAGATGGCCTCCAAGACGGCCCCGAAGCGCCCCAAGAGGGCCCCAAGTCGGCCCAGAAAGGCCCCCAAGACGGCTCCCGACAGCGTCAGACGTGCCAGGAACCCACCAAGGCGGCCGAAGTTGGCTCGTAGCTGGCCCAAGACGGCCCAAGAGGCCCCCAAGAGGGCCTCCAGGAAGACCAGCAGAGGCCCAAAACATTGATGTTCCTAAGGTTTTTGACGGATTTCGACATTTGCTTCTTTTCGGCCTTCCGACGGCCCGAGACGGCCCAAGAGCCCTCGAAGATCGCCGAAAGATCGCCCAAGAGGCCTCCAAGATGGCCCCAGAACGGCCCCAGAGGGCCCCAAGACGGGCCCAAGATGGCCTCCAAGACGGCCCTGGAGCAGGGCCCCAAGTCGGCCCATAGAGGCCCCCCAAACGGCTTCCGACGGCGTCAGACGGATCAGGAGCCCACCAAGACGGCCGAACATGGCCCTAAGATGGCCCAAGACGGCCCAAGAGGCCTCCAAGAGGGTCTCCAGGAAGGGTCGAAAAGGCCAAGGTCATTGATTTCCCATGGGTTTTTGAAGGATTGTGGCATTTGCTTTTATTCTGCCTTCCGACGGGCCGAGACGGCCCAAGTGCCCCCAGAGATCGCCCAAGAGGCCCAAGACACGGCCCCAAGAGGCCCCGAAGACGGCCCAAGAGGTCTCCAAGACGCTCAAGATGGCCTCCAAGACGGCCCAAGAGCCCTCCAAGACGTCCTCCAAGAAGGCCCGAAAGGGTCAAAATGGCCTCCAGACGGCCAAGATGACCTTCAAGATGCCCACGTGTTCCCCGAAGGCTTTCCAAACCGATTCGGGGAACACATGGTCCGATAGCTTGGCAGGTCTGGCCTCAACGTTCGGCCACATAGGCGCTTCCAAAAAGGCAGGGGGCGGCGGTGATTCGCCGTAGGCGTCTTAGATCCGCCACCCCCTTTTGATTCATCAAAGGGGTGCCTGGCGTGCCGAATCATTACGGCTTTGGTTCTTGTTCTTTTTCAAAAAAAACTCCCCCTGGGGCTTCGTCACGTCCCGCCGGCCATCCGGAAAACCCACCTGTCGTCGCCTTTGTTGCCCCCAAATGGCCCAAGATGGCCTCCAAGACGGCCAAGATGTCCCAGGATGGCCTCCAAGTTGCTCCAAGACGGCCAAGATGGCCTCACAGACGGCTAAGATGAGTCCAAGATGCACCCAAGACGGCCCAAGATGGCCTCAGGATGGTCTAAGACGATCCAAAAGGCCCGCAAGAGGCCTCCAAGACGGCCCAAGAGGTCTCTAAGAGGTCCTCCAGGAAGACTCGACGAGGCCAAAATCATTAGTTTTCCTGTGGTTTTTGAAGGATTCTGGCATTCGCGCCTCTTCGGCCTTCCGACGGCCCAAGACGGCCCAAGAGGCTCCTAAGATCGCCCAGGAGGCCCCTAAGAGGGCCCCATGACGGCCCAAGTGGCCTCCAAGATGGCCCCAAGAGGGCCCCAAGACGGCCCAAGAGGCCTCCAACACGCCCAAAATGGCCTCCAAGACGCCCAAGATGGCCTCCAAGACGGCCCCGAAGCGCCCCAAGAGGGCCCCAAGTCGGCCCAGAAAGGCCCCCAAGACGGCTCCCGACGGCGTCAGACGTGCCAGGAACCCACCAAGATGGCCGAAGTTGGCTCGAAGCTGGCCCAAGACGGCCCAAGAGGCCCCCAAGAGGGCCTCCAGAAGGCCGGAAGAGGCCAATGATGTTCCAAAGATCTTTGACGGATTTTGACATGTGCATCTTTTCAGCCTTCCGACGGCCCGAGACGGCCCAAGAGCCCCCAAAGATCGCCGAAAGATCACCCAAGAGGCCTCCAAGATGGCCCCAGAACGGCCCAAGAGGGCCCCAAGAAGACGGCCCCAAGAGGCCCCCAAGACGGCACAGGAGGCCTTTAAGACGCCCAAGATGGCCTCCAAGACGGCCCTGGATCATTCCAAGAGGGCCCCAAGTCGGCCCATAGAGGCCCCCCAAACGGCTTCCGACGGCGTCAGACGGATCAGGAGCCCACCAAGACGGCCGAACATGGCCCTAAGATGGCCCAAGACGGCCCAAGAGGCCTCCAAGAGGGCCTCCAGGAAGGGCCGAAAAGGCCAAGGTCATTGATTTCCCATGAGTTTTAAAGGATTGTGGCATTTGCTTTTTTTCAGCCTTCCGACGGCCCGAGACGCCCAAGTGCCCCCAGAGATCGCCCAAGAGGCCCAAGACACGGCCCCAAGAGGCCCCGAAGACGGCCCAAGAGGTCTACAAGACGCTCAAGATGGCCTCCAAGACGGCCCAAGAGCCCTCCAAGACGTCCTCCAAGAAGGCCCGAAAGGGTCAAAATGGCCTCCAGACGGCCAAGATGACCTTCAAGATGCCCACGTGTTCCCCGAAGGCTTTCCAAACCGATTCGGGGAACACATGGTCCGATAGCTTGGCAGGCCTGGCCTCAACGTTCGGCCACATAGGCGCTTCCAAAAAGGCAGGGGGCGGCGGTGATTCGCCGTAGGCGTCTTAGATCCGCCGCCCCCTTTTGATTCATCAAAGGGGTGCCTGGCGTGCCGAATCATTAACTACGGCTTTGGTTTGGGTTCTTTTTCCAAAAGAACTCCCCCTGGGGCTTCGGCGCGTTCTGCCAGGGTCCCGGAAGGCCGCGTAAACCACCTCAGCGTCCACAAAAAATCCTCCAAGGCGGCTCAAGATGACCTCCAAGATGGCCAAGATGGCCCAAGATGGCCTCCAAGATGGTCCAAGATGGCCTCCAAGTCCGCCCAGGATGGTCCAAGACGGCCTCCAAGACGGCCTAAGAGAGTCCAAGATACCTCCAAGTTCGCTCAAGAAGCATCCAAGACGGCCCAAGGGGCCTCCAAGAGGTCCTCCAGGAGGGCCCGAAGAGGCCAAAATCATTGATGTTCTGTAGGTTTTCGAAGGATTCGGGTATTTGCTCCTTTTCGGCTTTCCGACGACCCAAGACGGCCTAAGAGGCCCCCAAGATCGCCCCCGCCCCCACAGCGCCCAAGAGACCTCCAAGATGGCCTCAGGACTGCCCAAGAGGCCCGCAAGACGGCCCCAAGAGGGCACAAACACGACCCAAGAGGCCTCCAAGACGCCCAAGATGGCCTCCAAGACGGCCCTGGAGCACCCCAAGAGGGCCCCAAGTCGGCCCAGAGAGGCCCCCCAAACGGCTCCCGACGGCGACAGACGGGTCAGGAGCCCACCAAGATGGCCGAAGGTGGCTCGAAGCTGGCCCAAGACGGCAAACGAGGCCTCCAAGAGGGCCTCAAGGAAGGCCAGAGAAAGGCCAAAAACAATTATTGTCCTTAGGCTTTTGAAAGATTTTGACATTTCCTTCGGCCTTCCGACGGCCCGAGACGGCCCAAGAGCCCCCGAAGATCGCCGAAGGATCGTCCAAGAGGCCTCCAAGATGGCCCCAGAACGGCCCAAGATGGCTCCAAAGACGGCCCCAAAAGGCCCCCCCAAGACGGCCCAGGAGGCCTCCAAGACGCCCAAGATGGCCTCCAAGACGGCCCTGGAGCATCCCAAGAGGGCCCCAAGTCGGCCCAGAGGGGCCCCCCAAACGGCTTCCGACGGCGTCGGACGGGCCAGGAGCCCACCTAAACGGCCGAAGATGGCCCTAAGATGGCCCAAGGCGGCCCAAGGGGCTCCCAAGAGGGCCTCAAGAAGGGCCGACAAGGCCAGAATCATTGATTTCCAATGGGTTTTTGAAGGATTGTGGCATTTGCTTTTATTCTGCCTTCCGACGGGCCGAGACGGCCCAAGTGCCACCAAAAATCGCCTAAGAGGCCCCCAAGACGGCCTAAGAGGCCCCCAAGACGGCCCAAGAGGCCTCCACGCTCAAGATGGCCTCCAAGACGGCCCAAGAGCCCTCCAAGACGTCCTCCAAGAAGGCCCGAAAGGGTCAAAATGGCCTCCAGACGGCCAAGATGACCTTCAAGATGCCCGCGTGTTCCCCGAAGGCTTTCCAAACCGATTCGGGGAACACATGGTCCGATAGCTTGGCAGGCCTGGCCTCAACGTTCGGCCACATAGGCGCTTCCAAAAAGGCAGGGGGCGGCGGTGATTCGCCGTAGGCGTCTTAGATCCGCCGCCCCCTTTTGATTCATCAAAGGGGTGCCTGGCGTGCCGAATCATTAACTACGGCTTTGGTCTGGGTTCTTTTTCCAAAAGAACTCCCCCTGGGGCTTCGGCGCGTTCTGCCAGGGTCCCGGAAGGCCGCGTAAACCACCTCAGCGTCCACAAAAACATCCTCCAAGGCGGCTCAAGATGGCCTCCAAGATGGCCAAGATGGCCCAAGATGGCCTCCAAGATGGTCCAAGATGGCCTCCAAGTCCGCCCAGGATGGTCCAAGACGGCCTCCAAGACGGCCTAAAAGAGTCCAAGATACCTCCAAGTTCGCTCAAGAAGCATCCAAGACGGCCCAAGGGGCCTCCAAGAGGTCCTCCAGGAGGGCCAGAAGAGGCCAAAATCATTGATTTTCTTTAGGTTTTTGAAGGATTCGGGTATTTGCTCCTTTCGGCTTTCCGACGACCCAAGACGGCCCAAGAGGCCCCCAAGATCGCCCCCACGATGGCCTCAGGACTGCCCAAGAGGCCCGCAAGACGGCCCCAAGAGGGCACAAACACGACCCAAGAGGCCTCCAAGACACCCAAGATGGCCTCCAAGACGGCCCTGGAGCACCCCAAGAGGGCCCCAAGTCGGCCCAGAGAGGCCCCCCAAACGGCTCCCGACGGCGACAGACGGGTCAGGAGCCCACCAAGATGGCCGAAGTTGGCACACGAGGCCTCCAAGAGGGCCTCAAGGAAGGCCAGAGAAAGGCCAACAACAGTGATTGTCATTAGGTTTTTGAAAGATGTTGACATTTCCTTCTTTTCGGCCTTCCGACGGCCCGAGACGGCCCAAGAGCCCCCGAAGATCGCCGAAAGATCGTCCAAGAGGCCTCCAAGATGGCCCCAGAACGGCCCAAGATGGCTCCCAAGACGGCTCCAAGAGGCCCCCCCAAGACGGCCCAAGAGGCCTTGCCCAAGATGGCCTCCAAGACGGCCCTGGAGCATCCCAAGAGGGCCCCAAGTCGGCCCAGAGGGGCCCCCCAAACGGCTTCCGACGGCGTCGGACGGGCCAGGAGCCCACCTAAACGGCCGAAGATGGCCCTAAGATGGCCCAAGGCGGCCCAAGGGGCTCCCAAGAGGGCCTCAAGAAGGGCCGACAAGGCCAGAATCATTGATTTCCCATGGGTTTTTGAAGGATTGTGGCATTTGCTTTTTGTTCGGCTTTCCGACGGCCCGAGACGGCCCAAGTGCCACCAAAAATCGCCTAAGAGGCCCCCAAGACGGCCTAAGAGGCCCCCAAGACGGCCCAAGAGGCCTCCACGCTCAAGATGGCCTCCAAGACGGCCCAAGAGCCCTCCAAGACGTCCTCCAAGAAGGCCCGAAAGGGTCAAAATGGCCTCCAGACGGCCAAGATGACCTTCAAGATGCCCACGTGTTCCCGAAGGCTTTCCAAACCGATTCGGGGAACACATGGTCCGATAGCTTGGCAGGTCTGGCCTCAACGTTCGGCCACATAGGCGCTTCCAAAAAGGCAAGGGGCGGCGGTGATTCGCCGTAGGCGTCTTCGATCCGCCGCCCACTGTCGATTCATCGCAGGGGTGCCTGGCGTGCCAAACTATTTCGATGTTGGTTTTGGTTATTTTTCCCACCAAAAAAACAAAAAACAACTCCCCCCTGGGGCTTCGGCCCGTCCCGCCGGGGTCCCGGAAGGATCCTCCAGGACCGGAAACGACCTCAACGTCCGCAAAAAAATCTCCAAGACGGCTCAAGATGGCCTCCAAGACGGCCAAGATGGCCTCCAAGATGGTCCAAGATGGCCTCCAAGTCCGCCCAAGAGAGGAGGAGATGCCTCCAAGTCCGCCCAAGAAACCTCCAAGACGGCCCAAGAGGTGCCCAAGAGGCCTCCAAGACGGCACAAGACTCCGAGAGAGGTCCTCCAGGAGGGCCCGAAGAGGCCCAAATCATTGATTTTCCTTAGGTTTTGAAGTTGAAAAGTTGTTCGTATTCGCTCCGTTTCGGCTTCCCGACGTCTCAAGACGGCCCAAGAGGCCCCCAAGATCGCCCCCACAGCGCCCAAGTGGCCTCCAGACGGCTCCACGAGGGCACAAACACGACCCAAGAGGCCTCCAAGACGCCTAAGATGGCCTCTAAGACGCCCCTGGAGCACCCCAAGAGGGCCCCAAGTCGGCCCAGAGAGGCCCCCCAAACGGCTCCCGACGGCGACAGACGGGTCAGGAGCCCACCAAGATGGCCGAAGTTGGCTCGAAGCTGGCCCAAGACGGCCCAAGAGGCCTCCAAAGAGGGCCTCCAGGACGGCCAGAAAAGACAAAAATCATTGATGTTCCTTTGGTTTTTGACGGATTATGACATTTGCTTTTTTTCAGCCTTCCGACGGCCCGAGACGGCCCAAGAGCCCCCGAAGATCGCCCAAAGATCGCCCAAGAGGCCTCCAAGATGGCCCCAGAACGGCCCCAAGAGGCCCCCAAGAGGCCCCCAAGACGGCCCAGGAGGCTTTCAAGACGCCCATGATGGCCTCCAAGACGGCCCTGGAGCATCCCAATAGGGGCCCCAAGTCGGCCCAGAGGGGCCCCCCAAACGGCTTCCGACGGCGTCGGACGGGCCAGGAGCCCACCTAAACGGCCGAAGCTGGCCCTAAGATGGCCCAAGACGGCCCAAGAGGCTTCCCCGAGGGCCTCCAGTAAGGGTCGAAAAAGCCAAAATCATTGTTTTCCCATGTTGAAGGATTTTGTTGTTTTTTGTCGGCCTTCCGACGGCCCGAGACGGCCCAAGAGCCCCCAAAGATCGCCCAAAGATCGCCAAAGAGGCCTCCAAGATGGCCCCAGAACGGCCCAAGAGGCCTCCAAGACGGCCCCAAGATGCCCCCAAGACGGCCCAGGAGGCTTTTAAGACGCCCATGATGGCCTCTATGACGGCCCTGGAGCATTCCAAGAGGGCCCCAAGTCGGCCCAGAGGGGCCCCCCAAACGGCTTCCGACGGCGTCGGACGGGCCAGGAGCCCACCTAAACGGCCGAAGCTGGCCCTAAGATGGCCCAAGACGGCCCAAGAGGCTTCCCCGAGGGCCTCCAGTAAGGGTCGAAAAGGCCAAAGTCATTGATTTCCCATGAGTTGTTGAAGGATTGTGGCATGTGATATTTAGCGGCCTTCCGACGGCCCGAGACGGCCCAAGTGCCCCCAAAGATCGCCTAAGAGGCCCCCACGACGGCCCCCAGAGGCCCCCAAGACGGCCCCAGGGGCCTCCAAGACGCTCAAGAGGCCTCCTAGACGGCCCAAGAGCTCTCCAAGACGTCCCCCAAGAAGGCCCGAATGGGTCAAAATGGCCTCCAGACTCCAGACGGCCAAGATGACTTTCAAGATGCCCACGTGTTCCCCGAAGGCTTTCCAAACCGATTCGGGGAACACATGGTCCGATAGCTTGGCAGGTCTGGCCTCAACGTTCGGCCACATAGGCGCTTCCAAAAAGGCAGGGGGCGGCGGTGATTCGCGGTAGGCGTCTTCGATCCGCCACCCCCTGTTGGCTTGCCAAAGGGGTGCCTGGCGCGCCAGACTTCAGGAGGTTGTTGGTTCGTTTAGAACTCCCCCTGGGGCTTCGGCCGTTGCCGCCGGCCACTCGAAAGGCTCTTCCTCTCCAGATGACTTCAAGATAGCCCAAGATGGCTTCCAAGACGGCCAAAATGGCCCTCGAGTTCGCCCAAGATGGTCCAAGATAACCGCAAAGACGGCACAAGAGAGTCCAAGATGCCTCCAAGTTTGCCCAAGCCAGGAGGCCTCTAAGACGGTCCAAGAGGCCTCTAAGAGGTCCTCCAGGAGGGCCCGAAGAGGTCCGAATCATCGATTCTCTGATGGTGCTTGAAGGACTTTGGCATTTGTTTCCTTCTGCCTTCCGACGGCCCAAGACGGCTCAAGAGGCCCCCGAGATCGTCCCCAGAGCGCCCAAGAAGCCTCCCAGATGGCCCCAAGACGGCCCAAGAAGCCTCCAAGACGTCCCAGAGGGGGGCCCGAGAAGGCCCTGAAGCACCCCACGAGGGCCCCAAGATGGTCCAGACAGCTCCCAACGGCGTCAGGCGGCCCAGGAACTTCCCAAGACGGCCAAAGAGGCGCCGAACAAGCCCCCGAAGGCCCTCAAGAGGCCGAAGGAGACTCCCAAGAGGCCTCCAAGAGGCTCCCAGGAAGCTCCGGGGAGACCCCGAGAGTGCCCCAAGATGCTCCCAAGAGGTCTCCTCCTCCTCATCCTCTTCCTTCTCTTCCTCCTCCTCCTCCTCCTCCTCCTCCTCCTCCTCCTGCTCCTCCTCCCTTTTCCTTTTTCTCCTCATGATACTCTTCCTCACGTGTCCCCCGAACGGTTTCAACGACGGCTGGGGGAACACCTGGTCCGATAGCATGGCCAAGTTCTATCTAGCCCAACTTTCGGTCACAAATGCGCTTCCAAAAGGACAGGGGGCGGCAGTGATTCGCCGTACACGTCGTTCATTTCTAATCGTGCTCATTTCTAATTGTGCGTGTTTCTAATTGTTCCTGGCCCCCAGTGGCCAGGAAGCGGCCCAGGATAGAAGAATTAGAAATGAGAGGATCTTGCCCCAAAACAAATCAAATACATTTCGAATAAGTAGAAATGAGCAAGGTGTAGGTGTCTTCGATACTCGACGGACCCTTGGCCCGAAAATCGCCTCCAGAGGCCAAAGATGGCGAAAAACCTCCGAACATAAGCCTTCACAATCCTCCCTGTCGCACCCCGGGGCCAGTCGGAAAGGGCGGGCCCGGCGTTTCGCCTGCGACTTCCTCACCACCTATGAATCTGAAACCCAAATACTGCAACAATTTCACGGGTGGAGAGCGGGTCGTTCTCAAAATGTGGCTCCCGCGCTCGCCCCGCGCACATCCATTCAGAAACATTGCAAGTTCTTCGCGGATGGAAGGCGGGTCGTCTTCAAAACGTGGCTTTCGTCTTCGCGCCGCACACATCGGTCTTCAGCATTTGCAAATGCTTCATGGATGGAAGGTGGCTCTTTTCCAAAATGTGGTTTCCGACTTGGCCACTCACACATCCGTCTCAACAACTCACAAAGCTTCGAGGACGGAGGGCAGGTCGTTTTCATATAATGCGGTTCTCGCCTGAGCGCCGCGCGCACGTGTCTTAAACATTTGCAAGAATTTCACACATGGAGGGCACCTCTTTTTCAACATGTGGTTCTCGCCTTCGCACCGCGCACATCGTTATAACACTTTGTGAGAGGTGCATGGATAGAGGGCGGTTCCTTTCTCAAAATGTGGTTCTCGCCTTTGCGCCACGCACATTCGCTTTGAGACAACACGGCTGTTCATAGTTAGCTTTCCGTACATCGTGCTTTGGCACAGCGTCGGAGTGCAAGGGCGCAACAGCTACGTTAATTCGTGGCGTTGGAATCCCAAGAACGGCCTTCTGGCACGATTCGGGATCGTCAAGACGCAAGGGTAACCGTGATTCGCGGCGTGGGGGTCCCGGGAATGGTGCTGCGGCACAGTTCTGGATGTCCTAACGCTTGTTTCCCAACGGGGCACTCATTTCAGTGAAAATGAGTCATTGGATTGGCTGATGGGGAGGGAACTTGGAGGGAGGGTTTCTTGCAGTATCGTTGATGAGTCTTGGATTTGCAATGGTCCTCATCCTCCTCCTGTCTCTTCCCTTTCCCCTCTTCCCCCTCCCCGTTCTTAACATTCTCCTTATCATAAACATCGTCTTCCCTCTCGCTCTCTCCCCTCCTGGTCCTCTTTGCGTGGAGCTCGGTACGTGTCAAGCCATTGCATACTCGATCTCCCAAGTGGCCTTCCGAACGGGAAAAATACGCAGGACTTGTACTTGAGTCTGCGCACGCCACGCGCTCCTGTTTCGTGTTTCGGCGACGTTCCACGTGTCCTTTCTTCAACTGTTTCGCGTCCAGGCACATCCCCCCGCACGCCGCGCAAATCAGCAGTCTTGTTTCCGCTACTGCTTTCCGTTTGCGATTGTTTGACTCTCGCGTCAAATGATCTCGCTCCTCCGCGCATTTCCGACGCAACCTATCTCCAGTTGTGTCGCGTTCCTTCTGCGCTTCCGAAATCTCCGCGTTCTCTTCGGTAAACGACATGCACTTCTCGCTCAAACATTGCACTTCACCGCGCCAGCGCTCTCGGTCCAATTCGCGTTGCTACAACACGAAACCCGTCGGGCGTTGACATTGTCGCATTTCGCGCAACACCTCGTCCCCGCAATTTTCGGGTCCTCCGCGTCGCCGGCTTCTGTCGCCCTGGTCGCCACCGTGCCGCGTCGGCCCATCATCCTCCCGCGTGGTTGCACATGTTTTAAACGTCTTGCACAGCCTCTCGGCTGCGCTTTTCATGCCCGCCATGCATCCCTCCCAAAAGAGACGGCATCTGTCCCCTAAGCCTCCACCTTTCCAAGTCAACGTCTTCCCCCCGCAACACCT
>CAUYUJ010007834.1:27500-44138 GCA_963575745.1 Prorocentrum cordatum
TATTATTATTACTATTATTATTAGTATTATTATTATTATTATTATTAGTATTATTATTATTATCATTATCATTATTATTATTGTTGTTATTTCATGGTCCTTGGCTGTCCTGATGCCCTCTCGACGCCGCGACCCTCTGCGCGCATCACCACCAACGGTGCTGGCCGTGGGAGGAGTGAGGGGGGTCTGCCGCAGGAGTACAGAGGCCCAGGAGGCCGGAAAAACGACGGTTTTCCACACAGGGGAGCGCCCAGGCAGCCCCGCGCCCTCGGCGGGCTTCCTGCGCGAATGTGGGGAAGCCTCTGGCCGGAAAGGGGCCCTCGGTAGACTGCGAGGGCGAGTCGAGTGGGAGCCGCGGTTGTATCACGAGCCTGGACACGCTGCGAGGGCCTGTCGGGCGAATGCGCCATTCCCGAGAGCGAGGACGCGCTTGACCAGGGCGTCTTTGACCAAGTTGTGCCAGAATATAGAGAGGGAGCAGTTACGGTAGTGGTTGGGCCGTCGTCGACGACCTGAATAAGATGCAAAGAAATTTTGCGCGAGAGCCAGTCCTAAGTGCGAGGACGTCTCTGGCCAGGGCATCTTTGAAGAAATTGCGATGTAATATCGGGCGGGAGCCAACCTGAATGAATTGCGAAGAAGTCTCGGGCGAGAGCGCCATTCCTGAGTGTGAGAACGCATCTGCCCAGGGCGCGTGTGAATAAACTTCAAGGAAATATCTGAAGATAGCGTCGCACTTGGGCCTTCACCAACTCAAATGACTTGCGAATATTACAAAAATTGGGGCGGAAGCGCTATTCCGGAGAGTGGGGGCGTCTCTGACCACGGCGTCACGGACTGTGGGGAAGTATCAGACGGGAGCCGTTGTCGTCGCAGTTGGGCCTTCAACAACCAGGATTGGGAAACAAGCCCGCGCTCGAGCGGGAGCTTCGCTTCCACAGCAAAGGCAGCCCGCGCCCAGGCGAGAGCGACCAGAACCACTTCCGTTGATCAGCCGTGCTGATTCTTAAAATCGACAGTGACGACAACGACGAGAATGAGGCAAGGACATCGCCCTCTTTCTGCCACTAGTGCTCCTGCTCCTGCTCCTGCTTCTGCTCCTCCTCGTCCTCTCCTTCTCCTTCTCCTCCTCCTCCTCCTCCTCCTCCTCCTCCTCCTCCTCTTCCTCCTCCTTTTGCGTTGGCCAGACCTTACGCTTACTACACGCGGGCATCACGACGGGAAGCTGCAAGCATCACGTACGACCCCGGGAGCCGCAGATCTCTTCTGGGGGTCGGAGGAACGGCGTGAGCCTCGGGGATCATCGTCGTGGTCATCGTCACCCGAGCGCTCTCTCGCCTAGCTTGCGCTGCTATAGGAGCACTCTGGGAGCCCTCCGAGGCCGCGCTGCGGGACCCCAGGAGGATCGCGATGGGGCCCCAGGAGAACCCGAAGAGGGCTCAGTGATAGGCAAGTCATGCGAGCGCTCTCTCGCGTGACTCAATTCGCACTTGTGTGTGGGCCCCTGGAAGCGCTCCCAGGCCGCGCTGGAAGGCCCCGAGAGGGGCTGGGAGAGGCCCCGGGAGGGTCCAAAGAGGGCCCCGGAGGGCCCCCAAGAGCAGGGAAGGGCACGTCGCGCGCGCGCGCCCTCTCACGTGGCCTCTCTGCCACTGCTGCGGGAGCCCCACTGGCAGGGATCGAGGCCTCTGGGGGCTCCCCGTTGAAAACAAAAAAAAACACGACGTCGGGACTTCGGCGGTGGACAAACCTCCCTTTAGTAAACCTCCCCTCAGTGAAATATCGGCCTGGGACCGAAACCGACGGACCTGGACCCGCAAAAATGACGGCCGCGACGCCCTCTCGCGAACCGAAAACGGCCAATTACTTAATCGACGTGTCAAGGTAGGAGGTCTGTCCACCCCCGATCACGGTGCGAGTTCTTCTTCTTTGGGGGGGGCCCTCCTCCTCCTGCTCCTCCTCCTCCTCCTCCTTCCACTTCCCCTCCTCCTCCTCCGAGCCCTCTTTCTTGGGGGGGGGGGCCCTCCTCCTCCTCCTGCTCCTCCCCTCCTCCTCCTCCTCCTCCTCCTCCCCCGCCCCTCCCCCCTCCCTTCCCCCTCCCCCTCCCCCTCCCCCTCCCTCCTCCTCCTCTCCTCCTCCTCCTCCTCCTCCCCTCCTCTCTCCTCCTCTCTCTCCTCCTCCTCCTCCCTCTCCTCCTCCTCCTCCTCCTCACTCCTCCTCCTCCTCCTCCTCCTCCTCCTCCTCCTCCTCCTCCTCCTCCTCCTCCTCCTCCTCCTCCTCCTCCTCCTCCCCACCCTAGCCGCCACGGCTGAAGGGCGCGGGACACGCGGCCCTCCTACCCTGTTCATCGCCCGCCAGGGGAGCAGCGCGCGATGCCCACTCGCCCGCGGGGCCCCAGAGGCCCATGATGGCGGCTTTCCTCCTGCTCGCGGCCGTCGGCTTCTCGCCGCGGGCGGCCGCCCGATCGTCGACAGGCGTTTGCCGCGCCCTCGGACGCACTCAGGAGCAAGAGCCGCAACCTGCTCCGCACACCAGGCTCTACGAGTACATCCCTCTCTACCTGACGGGCAGCACCCGCGCGCAGGAGATCACCCGCGAGCACTACATGGGCGAGATCCTCTTCCCTGGGATGAGCCGCCGCCCGACTCTGGACGGCCGCCACCGCCTCTTTCAGCACGACTACCACTGGGAGCTCTCCTTCGGCTGGACCAACAAGACCTTCGGGGGGAGCATCTTCCTACATCAGCGGTTTCGGCAGGCACACCTACGTCTGATCTACCCTCCGCCCGCGGCGCTCTCGGGCCGCTGCGGCGCAACAGTGCCGCTCCTCGGACGCGCTCCTCATGGTTCGGCACCTCACCGTGCCATCCGCGTCCTACTCATACCACCAGGTGACCCAGGCTATGACCATGATGGAGCCTGTGGGCAGTCGGCGCACGCCCTTCAGCGGGGCGGACCTCAGCTCGGCGACTCCGTGGACGAGACGTTTCTCGGCTCCTCGTCCCTGCTCGTGCCCGACTTGCGGAGCGAGGTCGACAGCGCCGCGGGCACCTTCCTGGAGCTGGAGGGCCCCTCTGGACGTCTTTGGCAACGGTTCCTCTCGGACCACGACACCCTCTTTGTCAGCGGGGACACCTTCATAGGGACGCACGGACAATCTCGCAGGATCGACTTCTTCTACGCCCCGTCCGCCCTGGAGTCCCACACACGACAGTGCATGGCCCCCATGGGAGCAGGTCGCCGCCTCAACATATTGTACGATCGAGACCACCGCTCCTTCTACGCGGGCGACATCTTCAAGGCCCACGCGCTGCACACCTGGGACTACGACACGATCATGCTTCGTCGGGAGGGCGCCCTGAAGACGCGCGACCTGCAGCAGGCGGTCACGTTCCTCCCCAAGATGGTGCGCCTGCACGCCCAGCTGCTCAGGGACCTTGCGGACTCGGAATGGATCAGCATCGTTACCACGCCCACGGCCACTACGATCGTCGCAGCTCGGGAAGCGGGCAAGATGTACGCAGAGGCGGCGCAGTCCCCCGAGGCGAAGCCCCATCTCACCACATTTGTACCTCGCTCACGCCGAGTTCAAGTACCCGTCGGCCTTCGTGGTGCAGGAGGCCCCGCAGGGGCACGGGCTCCCGCGTACCTTCCACCAGCAGTTCGTTTGCACGGAGACGGGCTCGGAGCTCTTCTCCACCTCAGGCTGCGCACGCGCCACAACGACCAGTACACCAGGACGCAGTTCGCTAACGCGGACCAGATCACACGGAAGAGCGTCAACCCAGACGGCCCTCAGGAGACTTGTCTCGACGCTCTGGGCGGCCGCCAGAAGATGGGGACGGGCCACCTGGAATCGATGGCCCAGAAAATGCCAGACAAGAACCGCCAGACCCACTACGGCCAGAAGGGCTGACACGGGCGGCGGATCCTACGGAAAGAGATGGGCGACCTACGTGACGACGTGAGTTCAGCAGCTTCGCTGTAGCACCAGGCCCCTCCAGTCGCTCTCGCCGCCCCTGGTCTCTAGGGCGCGCCGTCGGCCCCTTCTTCGGCCTGGTTTCTTTTTTTCCTTCTCGGGGCCTCTGGGGTGTCCAGGGAGCCTGCTCGGTGCTCTCCGCGCCGTTGAGCTCGGCCCCCAGGGGCCAGAGGGGTATCACCCCCCGCCCGCGTGCGTTTTACTGTTTCCTGTCCTGCTCGGCTCGGATCCATGGTGATCACAGCTGCACGGCGCGCCCACACGCCTGACCTCGTTCGGTCCGAGGAGATCGCACGACTGTTCAGAGGTGTCCCCGAGCGATCTCTCGTTTCGTGAGCTCGAGGGGTGAGTGTCTTCAGACTCACAGCGCAATGCCGGGTCCATCCATCCATCCATCCATCCATCCTCCTCCTCCTCCTCATCCTCCTCCTCCTCCTCCTCCTCCTCCTCCTCCTCCCCTCGTGTCAGGGTAGGAGGCCTGTCCACCTCCGAGGACTCCGGAGGCGGGCGCCTCTGCCTCCGACGCGCCGAGGCGGCCCGCGAGCGGCACGGCGCAGCGGGCGGCCACCCCCGAGGGCCAGCGGCCTCCCCCGGGAGGCAGCAGAGCTGCGAGCCCCCGAGGAGGCCGCGCGCGGGCGGCAAAACCGTGGAGGGCAGAGGATCCACCCCTATCATATATCGGATTTCGTCGTCGGCGTCCTCCTCCTCCTCCTCCTCATCATCCTCCACCTCCTCCCCGCCTCCTCCTCCTCCTCCACCTCCTCCTCCTCCTCCTCCTCCTCCACATCCTCCTCCTCCTCCTCCTCCTCCTCCTCCTGCTCCTGCTCCTGCTCCTCCTGCTCCTCCTCCTCCTGCTCCTGCTCCTCCTCCTCCTCCTCCTCCTCCTCCTCCTCCGCCGTTTGGTCCGGCCCTATCCCGGACCCTCGGCGTCGTGATTTGGTCATGACGTGGACCGCAGTTCTCGACCCCCTCCCAGGGGCCAGCTCTTCATTTTGAGCCGTCTCTTGACCGTCCTGGGGCCCGGCGAGGGCCTCCCAGAGGCCGAACATGGCAAACACCGCACCCCGACACGCGAGGCCTCTCGTAAACGCGCCCGGAGAAGGGATAGAGCAGGGCAGGGCCGTTCAGTAAACGCCCCCGGGCCGTTCAGTGAACGCCAAGCGTCCGGTGCGGGCGGTGTTTCCTCCCTTGAAACCGTCCCAGGCCCCCGACGCCACCATTTTTTTGTGGCGGGCGTCGAGCCCCAGAGGCCTGAGGGGGGGGGGGGGGGGGGGGGGGGGGGGGGGGGTGGCGGGGGGGGGGGGGGGGGGGGGGGGGGGGGGGGGGGGGGGGGGGGGGGGGGGGGGGGGGGGGGGGGGGGGGGGGGGGGGGGGGGGGGGGGGTGTGGGGGTTTTCCTTCCTTTTTTTTTTTCTTTCCTTTTTTTTGGGGGGGGGGGGGGGGGGGGGGGGGGGGGGGGGGGGGGCAGGGGGGGGAGGGGGGGGGTCCCCTGCCAGGGGGCTCCCCTGGCGGGGCTCGAGCCCCAGAGGCCTCGACCCCTGCCAGAGGGCTCCCCTGGCAGGGGTCGAGCCTCAGAGGCCTCGACCCCTGCCACCGTCGATCCCCCCGGGCCGGCTCCTCACCCCGCGTCGTTGCTGGACGGTGCGAGGACCCCCCGAGGCCCAAGACGGCCCACGACTGCCCGCCGGGAACTCTCCACGACTGGAAGGGGCCCGGGGACGCGGACGCACACGCGCGCAGGCACGCACGCGTCCGCCACGTGCGGGCACGCGCGTGCCCACACGCACGCTGGGTGGCTGGGCCTCGGCGCGCACGCTCCGGCGCGCGTGCGCGCGCGCCCGCGCGCGCGGGCTCGCGGCCCTCCCTCCCCTGGCACTGCACTTTTCCGTGCCTGCCTCCATCTGATACGTGCCGAAGAGCTGCGTCGAGCTTCCGCCGGGGGGGGGGGGAGCACCGGGAGCACACCCCACCTGCAGGGCGCTCGAGAGGTGGGCTCTGCGAGCGCCCCCAAAATCTGGGAGCAGGAGCCGGCCGCCAGACGAGGCACAGGACGGGGAAGCGGAGCCAGGCTCTTCGAGGCCCGCGGCGCCTCGGCAGGGGCTCTCCTGGCCCACGCTCCGGAGGCAGGAGTGCCTCCATCGGCAAGTGGGCAAGCGTGGGCGCCACGGGCCCGCGTGGGCACACCATCGCGGCCCCTCCTGCGCGCGCTGCTGGTTGCGGGGCGGGGATCTATCCGTAGCCACCGCCTGGGAACCAGCGTCCTGGTGCACCCGCGGGCGGTGGGGTATGGGTACATTTTGGCCCCCGGGGGCCCGAGGAAGAGGAGGGGGAGGACGGGGGGGAGCAGGGGAGCGAGGCAGGGCAAGCGCGGATAGGCCCCCCTCCTCCACCTCCTCCTCCTCCTCCTCCTCCTCCTCCTCCTCCTCCTCCTCCTCCTCGGGACCCCAGGCGATCCCCCAGGCGGTGGTTACGGGCAAATTCCCGCCTCGGACCGGTGAGCTGCCCCTCACCTCGGGCAGCGAAGGCTCGCCCGCGGCGCCGGGGAGGAGGGCCTGCCCGCAGCAGCAGAATCGTACAGTCGACCGTGCAAGAAGGATGCGCGGTGAGGATGTACAGTCAACCCGCACAGTAAGGATGCGCGATAAGGATGCAAGGGCCCTGGACGCCCATTTCGAAGCTTTCCGAGCGGGGCGCGGCCAACGAAAGTGGCCAAGGATGGGCCGAGGAGGCAAGGATGCAAGGGTACCCTGGGGAGGGTTGCCCGTCCTTACTATGCGGGCGGACTGTACAGTCAACCGTACAAGAAGGATGCGCGGTGAGGAGGTAAGGGCCTTGGAGGACCACGTCATTAATGTTCTTCGAGCGAGATTGGCCAGCGAAAGTTACCGAAGATGGGCCGAAGGGACCAGGATGCAAGGGTGGCCTTGGCAGGGTCGCCCATCCCTGCTGTGCGGGTTGACTGCCATCTGCATGGGAAACTTTCGGAGGTCCGCGCAGACCTCTCGGATCGCCGCTGGGCCCTCCTGCCTGGCGCGCGGGGCGCGCCAGGGCCGGCGCCAGAGGCGCCGCTGGGGGGGCCCAGCGCCGATCCCGGAAATCTGCGCGGACCTCCAAAACATGGACGCCTGCGTGTGCCGTTTCTCCCTCTCCGCTGCAGGGGAGGTCTAGGCTGGGCCGCTGTAGCGCTCGGCCACTGGAGTACAAGGGGCCTGCCCGCGCACACGACAATCGCGGGGGCGCCCCTACGGCCACGCGAGGCACGCTCGCGGTGCCTGCAGCGCGCGCGGGGAGGCGGCCGGCGACGCCGCAGTCCGGGGCAGGGCGAGTTGAGACAAGAGTTCGAGGCTCGAAAGATGGGAAGCCCGTAGAGATCTTGGGACTGAGGACGCATGGCTCTGCCGAAGGACGGCGCTCCCCAGCCGTGCCTGACCCCTACTCCAGTAATCCGACCGTTCTGCCCGCGCGACGCCATTCTCCTACTGACACACGTCTGTCCACGATTCCTCTTTCTAATCACCATCCTCGCCCCCCCTTTTATCATCCTTGCCCGTCCTTCCCATCAAAGACTACTCCCTGCTCCTACTGCTCCTCATGCTAATCGATATTGCTTTATTATGATCCTGTCTCACGCACCTCCTCCTCCTCCTACTCTGCTCCTGTCCTTCCTCCCCCTCCTCCTCCTCCTCCTCCCTCCATCCTCCTCCTCCACATCCTCCTCCTCCTCCTCCTCTGCGCCTCCTCCTCCTCCTCCTCCTCCTCCTCCTCCTCCTCCTCCTCCTCCTCCTCATCCTCTGCGTCTTCCTTGCGCTCAGGGTCGGTGGAACCAACCGTGAGGCCTTTCAGTCAGTCCCCAGACCTGTTTTTGATGGTCCAGGGGCCCGACAGGGGGCTCCGGGAAGCCAGAATGAAGGAAACGCGGCGCCAGGGTGCTGAGACCGCCCCGGACTTCTTGGGGGGACTGTCGAGGTCAGCCGGGACTGCCTCAAGTGGCTGCTTGTGCGCAGTCCGACGCCTTTACTAGGCAGCGGCAGCTCGAATCGGTCCCTGGGCCCCTCCCCAGGTCCAAACGCCCCAGGTTTCCGAGCTGCGTCCAGGCGCGGCGACCAGGGGATCTCCTGAAGGCCAAATACCGTTGTCTTAACTCGCCCTGCTCTGAGCAGTGGCGAGAGCTTGTCACAGCTTGGCTATGCCCTTCGCGAAGAGCATCTTGTGCCCGATCTTCGCGACGCGGACCGTCTCCCAGAAGGACGCGTCCACGGCTCCCAGGATGCCCTTCTTCTCGCCGCCCTCCACCTTCGGAGGAAGAAGAAAGAGCGGCGCTAATGACCCTGGAAGCCCGCGCGGATTTCTTGGATCGGCGCCAGACCACTCCGAAACATGCTCGCGCTGTGCAAGAGCACGACGGACAGTGTTTGGCCGTGCTCGGCCCAGGGGCCCTCGCCAGGCCCCAGGACCACCAAAAACGGACTCGGCATGGGCAGAACTGTCCCTGAGAAGGGGTCAGGACTTTCGGGGACCCACACACACACACACGCGCCCACCGGCCCGGAAGCCGTCCCTACGCGGGAGGCGCGGCGGAGCCTCGGCTCTGGCCCTCAGATGTACGTTAGCACGGCGTCGATCCACCTCTTTCTCGGTCTGTGTGACCGTCTCGTCAGCCCGAGAGGTTCCCATCGGGGACCCCGCTTCGAAAACATCGAGTCGTCGGATGCCGGGGCTCCCTGGCGCACGGAGCGCGCCAGCGGCAGGCGCCGCCAAACTGGGGGGGGGCCAGGGGGTGTCCCGCGCCGGCCCGAGGGATCCGCGCGAACCGCCGAGAGCTCGCGGCCGTGCCGCTGTGCCTCCCCCTCCTGCTCCCTGCTCCTGCTCCTGCTCCTGCTCCTGCTCCTGCTCCTCCTCCTCCTCCTCCTCCTCCTCCTCCTCCTCCTCCTCCTCCTCCTCCTCCTCCTCCTCCTCCTCCCCCTCCTCCTCCCCCTCCTCCTCCCCCTCCCCTGGATGGCGTGGTGCGTCCCCCTCTCGCGGCCACTGCCGCCGCCGGCCTTGGCCGCGGCGATCATGGACAGGTCCCCGTCGAACTCCGCGCACAGCGCGTCGAAGTACTGCAGCATCGCGCCCGCCCCGTCGTCCAGGCCCACCAGCCACGCGCGGAGGTCCTCGGCGCGGTCCTCCGCCACGTCCGGCCGCGGCCGCCTGGGCGGCGGCACCCTGCGCGGGCGCCCGCGGACACGGGGGCACTGCTCGGGTCGGCACTGCCCAGGCATGCTCGCGTCGTGCAGACATCGCGGCGTGGCTTTCTGTTGCCGTTCTCGGCTGGCCCCACACTGCGATCGACTGGCGGGGCAGTGAACCACCGAGCATTGTCGAGGGGGGGCGCCGTGCGCCCAGTGCAGAAAAAGGGGGCTCACGCGACCATGCAGCGCTGAGCAGGGACCGACCGTCCAGGCATTGGTGTAGGCTACAACCCTGCCGCGTAATTTTCTTAGAGCGAACAGATCCACCGCCGTTCTCGGTCTCCGGAGCGGGAGGGGGGGCCTCGCTGGGCCCCGGGGCCGACAGACAACGGTTCGGGATGGAAGGCCGGTCCCTTGGAAAAGGGGTGGGGGCTTCCCGGGACCCCGTTCTCAGAAATTCCAGGCACCGCATGCATGGGAGTGAACGTGGGGTGGAGCAGCGTGCATCTTTCGTGCACCTGGGGGCGGCAATTCCCCTTTGGGGCCTCTTCAGGGCCACCTCCCTGCCATCCTCGCTCCCCCCACGCTGATTGCACCCCCCGCCCCCCTCCCGTGAGATCCGACGTCACGAAGAAGAGTACAACGCGGTGACAAATCACGACCCGACGGCCTCTGGACCCCGGCTCTCTGCGCAGTGTTTCGAGCTGGCCCCCGGGCCGGACACCCCGCGAAACCGCCCGGCGCGAAGCAAAGACGGCGCACAGACCTCAGGGCAGACGCGCCGATCCTGAGCCCAGGCTCGGCCTGGCCAGGATCGGCACCGCGGGCGCACGTGCACGGACAGCGGCCAATGTGCTGTGATTTTCTCCAGGCGTGGCCCCCGAGGCCGTGGCCCCCGAGGCTCCGGGGGCGGGGGAGCCCGGAGAGAGAGAGGCGCGTGTGAGGAGGACGAGGAGGAGGAGGAGGAGGAGGAGGAGGAGGAGGAGGAGGAGGGCGGAGGAGGAGGAGGAGGAGGGCGGAGGAGGAGGAGGAGGGCGAGGAGGAGGAGGAGGAGGAGGAGGAGAAGGAGGAGGAGGATGAGCTTGTCGCCCCGGACTTATCTTTGATATAAGACTGTCTCCTCAGGGTCTGGCGATCTAGCCAGAGCTTGCGGGCCCGCCCGCCACCCCCCCCCCCGGACACCCTAACCTTTGTCGGCTGCGCAGGCACGAAGGGGGTACGCCGCACTGGTGCGCGCGGGCACACGTGGGGCCGCCCAAAGCGAAAAGGTTAGGTCATCGGCCGGCACCTCTCGGGGAGGAGGAGGAGCAGGAGCAGGAGGAGGAGGACGAGGAGGAGCAGGAGGAGGAGGAGCAGGAGCAGGAGGAGGAGGAAGAGGAGGAGGAGGAAAAGGAGGAGAGGAGGCAGCAGCAGGAGGGAGAGGACAACGCAGATAATATGGAGGAGGAGGAGGAGGAGGAGGAAGGAGGAGGAGGAGGAGGCGGGAAGGAGGAGGAGGAGGAGGAGGAGGAGGTAAGAGGCAGGAGGAGGAGGGACGAGGAGGACGAGGAGGAGGAAGAGGAGGAGGAGGAGGAGGAGGAGGAGGAGGAGGAGAAGGAGGAGGAGGAGGAGGAGGAGGAGGAGCAGTGAGGACGAGGAGGAGGAAGAGGAGGAGGAGCAGCAGCAGGAGGGAGAGGAGGACAAGGACGACGGGGGAGGAGGAGGAGGAGGAGGAGGAGGAGGAGGAGGAGGAGGAGGAGGAGGAGGAGGAGGAGAAGGAGAAGGAGGAGGAGGAGAAGAGGAAGAGGAAGAGGAGGAAGAAGAGGAGGAGGAGGAGGAAGAAGAGGAGGAAAAGCAGGAGGAGGAGCAGCAGGAGGAGGAGCAGGAGGAGCGGGAGGAGAAGCAGGACCAGGAGGAGGAGCAAACGCAGGAGGGAGAGGAGCAGGAGGAGGAAGAGGAAGAGGAGGAGGAGGAGGAGGAGGAGGAGGAGGAGAAGAACCAGTGTAAACCCAAGCCATCAACGATGTTGGAATAAACCCTCCCTCCAAGCTCCCACTTCATAGGCCCCTTACAACGGTTCATTTCCACTGAAGGACCTGCCTCGTTTGACGCCAACCGTTTGAAGACCCTGAAGCATGCCAAAGCATTGTTCTCGGTATGCCAACGCCACGGTTCAATTTGACTGTAGCGTCTTGACGATCCGGATCGAATTCAACATAACGCCATTCCTGGGACTTCAACACCGCAAATCACTGTAACTGTTGCACCCTCATAATCCTGAGTCCTTCCAAAACACCACTTCTGGTATGCTGATCATGGGACCCCGTGCAACTCTTGCAAAACTTAAAAACGAATGTGCGCGGCGCTACGGCGAGAGCCACATTTTGAAAAAGAGCCGCCCTCAATCCGTGAAACTTCAGCAAACATTTAAAACGAATGTGCGCGGCGCTAAGGAGAGGGTCACATTTTGAAAACGGCCCGCCCTCCATCTGCGAAGGTGAAGATTCACTATCAGAAATGGTGAGGGAGGCTCCGGCGAAACGCCCGGCCCACCCTAAAAATTGGCCTCGGGGTGCGACAGGGAGAAAGTATCTATAAGAAAAAGGAATGGAGGAGGAGGCGAAGGAGGAGGAGGAGGAGGAGGAGGAGCAGGAGCAGGAGGAGGAAGAGGAGGAGGAGGAAGAGGAGGAGGAGGAGGAGCAGCAGCAGGAGGAGGAGGAGGAGGACAAGAGAGAGGAGGAGGAGCGAGGAGGAGGAAGGAGGAGGATGAGGAGGATGAGGAGGGGAGAAGGAAGGAAAAAGTGGAGGAGGAGGAGGAGGAGAAGGAAAGGAAAAAGGTGGATGAGGAGGAGGAGGAGGACCTCTCCCCCTTCCACAAGACACCCTGGGCTGTCGCCGGGAAAGAGCAGGCTATCTCTACTCCCCGGCCTGCTGGGCGGCGGGCCACCCTGGCCGGGCCCCGGCGCCGCAGACGGCGGGCGCGAAGGCGCCGCCGGCCTGTGGAGGAAGACGCAGCGGCATGCCCCCCTCCTCCTCCTCCTCCTCCTTCAAGAAGACAGCCCTGTAGTCTTATAGTCCTAATAGCCATCATAATTTAAAGAATCAATACACTCCTACTCCTCGTCCTCCATCCTCACTCCCTAGTCCTCGCCTCTCTCCTCCTCCTCCTCCTACTCTCCTCGTCTTCGTCCTCCTCCTCCTCCTCCTCGTCCTCCTCCTCCCCGTCCTCGTCCTCCTCCTCCTCCTCGTCCTCCTCCTCCTCCTACTTCTCCTCCTCCTCCTCCTCCTCGGCGGCTGTTGAAGCAGTGTGGACGAAACCTTGATTATGAATCCCATGCCATTCTTCGTAATGCTTTCGCGGGGGGGTTCTGGACGGGGACTCGCCTGTTTGAGGCTGGTCACGCCGCCTGCTCGTTATGTCCCAAGTGCGGACTCCAGCCTGAGACGCCCGTGCACCGGTTCTGGCAGTGCACGGCCAACCACGCCCTGGACGGTGCTGTTGTCCAGGCCACCGAGTCTCTGGCCCCGATTGCGATCGCGGAGAACTCCTCTCTCCCCTCCCTGTGGTGTCGAGGGCTGATGTCCCTTGACTAGGTCGTGAACGGGCTCCCCGCTCCTCTCTCGTCGGCCTGGGCCTTTGGAGCTCTCCAAGGGGTCCTTCCTGTGACGGGGGGAGTCTGGGGGATCGATGGATCGGAAGGCGGTGAAACTAAGGATTGGATACTAAGGAGGTGTGGGTGGAGTGCTGTTATGCCCCATGTCAACGAAGTTGAAGTGGCAGGTGGTATCTTTGGGACGTTGCCGCCTCCCTGTCGAAACTCCCCACGCTCTGAGATCTTCTCCCTGCTGATGTTGCTCACACTCACGGAAGGAAATATTCTGGTGTTCTCTGATTACCTTCCCCTGGTGCGGAGCTTTCGGAAAGCCCCTGAGCATGTTGTGAGGAGTAAGAGTAGCATGCTGGACCTTTGAGCCCGCGTTTGGAATCGTCTCGGGACGCGTTCGGGCCAGGTTGATCTCCGTTGGACGAAATCCCACCCCTCCCAGACATAGATCGATGATTTTCTAATCTCGAGAGTGGAGCTCATTCTGAATAGTGCTGTTGACCTGTGTGCTGGTGGGGGCGCCCGTAGGGGCCAATTGGGATCCCAGGAAATCAATGCTGCCCGTGACGCGGACGCCCTCCAGGAGAAGATCTTGTTGCGCCTCCTTGCCATTCAGCGTGAAGTGTTCCTCACCTGCTCCCCAGAGGCCCCCTCCCCGAAAGGTCTCGCGGCTGTCCGCAGGAGGTCGGGCATCACCAGTGTTGAGGCGAGAGCGAGACGGCTGCTGGCCGCTGGCCATGACGTCTCCCGTCTGAGCACCGCATTCCGATGCTGTCGGTGTGCCCGCTCCTTCCCTCGGAAGGGGTCCCTGTCGCAGTTCTGGCCAAAGATTTGCGTCCCATTGTCAGAGTTCGGCCAGGTCTCAGGGGAGTGGACTCCCCAGGCGGAGAGGGACGCGCGCGCCGAGCCGCCCCCGCCGGTGGTGGCGGACCTGCAGGCGCGCCGCCCATCCTCCGACCATCCCCTGTTCTCTGCTGTCCATCCCGCGCACACTCTCGCTACATGTCAGGGCGTGTTGTATTGCCTGGTGTGCGGGGCGTTCGGAGTTGATCGGGCCCGCAAGCTGTCGTGTGAATGCGGGACTCCATCTGCGAAAGGGCGGGAGGCCCTCCCTCGATTGTCCCGAGGGCTCCCGCCCAAGTCAGGTATGAGTTTCCCCGTGCGGGGGTGAGTGTCACGTGCGCCCAAGCTTGCTCTTGGTCGCCGCATTCAGAGCAATCGCAATCGCAATGTCCTCTTCATCTTCCTCCTCCTCCCTCTCCTCCTCCTCCTCCTCCTCCTCCTCCTCCTCCTCCTCCCCTCCTCCTCCTCCTCTCCTCGTCCTCGCCGTTTCGTACTCCTGATCCTCCTCCTCATCCTCCTCCTCCTCCTCCCTCCTCCTCCCTATCCCCCTCCTTCTCCTCCTTAGCCTCCTCTTCCTCCTCCTCCTCCTCCTCCTCCTCCTCGTCCTCCTCCTCGTCCTCGTCCTCCTGATCCTCCTCTTCCTCCTCCTCCTGATCGTGAGTCTTGATGCAATACCTTAGGGCGAGCCCATGTAGATCAGCAAAGAAGAGCCCAAACGGGAATTGCCGTGCCCACTTGGTATTACATGGAACCCGTGCATGTTGGTCGTGCCTCTGGGCAGTCTAGTCTCCTGCATGCCAACGAGGTGGACGTCCATGTGCTCCTCCTGGTGGCTCATGACCTCAATTATCGTCACATTTCTCGCCCTGTTCTCTGCCGGCGTGGGACAGTTCCTTGAAGCTGCGCGCGTTGAAGGTCACCGCTGTGAGGAAAATAGTCACCTCCTTGCTAGTCTGCTTCGGCGTTGGTTCGAAATGCTCGGGCGTCGCTGTGGCCGTCGGTGGTGTAGCTTTCATGCCGTTGTCGTTCAAGTTTGGGCATGCCGCCCGAGTTGTGTCGCCTGCTTGCAGTAGCCAGCTCTGTCTCTTGGCCGCTGCATCGGCGAGCTCGTGCCATGGGTGCCCTTTGCGAGCGCAGACGTGGTCAGTGTGCGAGTGGGGCGCGGTCGAAGCTAGGTGGTTGTGCTGGTCTGTCAGAATGGCCATGTCACGACTGCTGGAGACATGTAGTTGTTTCCAGCAAGTCCAACGGCTACCGTGGAGTCTGCGTGCGCTGTTGTCGGCGCATTGTTGTAAACGTGCGTCTGGCTGTATATCCACGCGTATGCCCGCAAAAGCGCTGCGACCTCCGATGTGGTTGATGTTGACTTCTCGCTGTCGGTCGATGTGGAGTCTGATACTCTGGCTGACATCGTGCCAATGTAAGCAAAGCCGCCCTCGTCCTCTAAGGTGATGACGACTGCCCGGACGTCTTTGGTTGAGTCGGTCTGGCGCGTGACGTCGGTGCATAGGGGGATTCGCTGAATAGCTCCGCGCGCTCTTGGAGTTGCTGGCTCCACTGCCATGGTGGCTGCTGGGTGGAACCTCTCTGGTCCGTGGAGGTCTGGGAAGTTGGCTGCAAGGCTGCGCGCGGAGGGGGGGGGGCGCCTGAGGGCGTGAGCAATCGGCTCTGCCACTGCAAAGGTGGAACGAACCGCTCCTCTCGCTTGACGCGTCTCTTAAGTCGGGCGTGTCCCCCCTGCAGGGTTTTTTCGACGAAAACATAAGACATACTCAAAACAGGCACCAGAATAGCCCCAAAAAGCTCGAGCAATAGTCCCCAGGCTACTTGTTTTGACTACTCTTGCACACTCCCCCTACAGAGGGCCAGGCCCGAAACTCTGCGGTCTCATGCCATATTCTCGCTTGTCTGCTTGGGGCTCTGGATCTCGGTCAGTAGCTCGACGTGGTACTTTTGGGCCCTGGTTGCTTCTTAGCGTCGGCCGCGTTGGCGACGTTGAGCTTCTTCTTCTTCTGCCCATCTGAAGTGGTTTTTCAGGTCCTGGATCTCGTTGTTGGCGGCGGTCCTGTTCCTTTTGATGTCGTAGGCCATGCGCTGGTCTTCCTCCTTGAGGTTCCTGAACAATGTGCCAGCGTCTTGACCCTCTGTGATTCCCCGGCCATTGTCCGTCTTCTTGGCGCCAAGGTCGGGATCGTTTTGGACAGAGCCCCCCGTGGGGGTCTGTCGGCCTCGTCATGAGTCACCTCCTTGTCGCTGTACCGGTAGTCCTTGGCATTACTGATGTCCCGTTGGAGGATGACGAGCTCCTCGATATTATTCCCCAACTCCCTTATGTAGGCCTGTGTCTATTGTAGGTGGGTCTTGGCGTGCTCATACTGGTCTTCCATGGTTTGCTTTGTTGCCTCGATCTCCCTCGTCTGCTGCGCCAGGGACACACATGCCGTTGAGGATCATGGTTTTGGTGACGGCGATCTGTTGTGGCAGCAGGAGAGGCAAGCGAAATGTTTTCCCTTGAGCCATAAGTGGAACGGACGTCACACATGATGGTCCTCAGACCATCTGTCCCTGAGTGAAACGCATATGCTAAACCTATGTCACAAAATATGGTCCCCAGCAACATGGGTCAAACTTTCTCTAGGTTTAGCATTTCCCGGGAAACACTACAGAAGTCCGTGTCCACTGCCTTGCAGTGTCGGTCGGCATCGCGCCGATCGACGAACTCTGAAACTCGAAGCAACAGCGCGGAGGATAGAAAAGGATAGCAGACTATTGGAAAGCGGGATTGGAGGAAGAGGGAGAGGAGAAGATGGACGGGAGGACACCACCACCACAACCACCACCGACCAGGCCAGGAGGGGCGAGCTCGTCCAGGTACTCCTTCCAGGAAATCCAGACAGGCCCAGCCAGCATCTTCCTGGAGGCTGACTGGGAGCGGTCCTTCAGCTCGGGGGTGGCACGACGTCGATCCACCTCGGACTCTTCATCCACTAGAACAATCCTGCCACTAGACATGAAATCGAACAGCGCGGCATTGCACTTGGTGATGTCATCCTTTGTAAGTGCGTC